>JAJEJO010001964.1:60884-111805 GCA_020662805.1 Glaucomys volans
TCTCATTTAGTTTAGGGTTGAGCTGTCTTCTGACACTCTAATCTTCCACTTTTTCTTTGTTGTCTCTCTTCACATTTCAGCCCGAAACATGAAGATCCAGATAGAATAATGAAGGAATTGGAGCCTTATAAAACAGAAAAAGATCCACATGCAAACAAGGTATGTGTCCTAGGGTTCTTGACCAAATGGCATAGTTCAGACGTGTAGCAGGATCTGTTCAAGGGTGTGACAATTTAGAGACAAAGACAAGCAGCTCTTCAGAGGTACAGAATCAGAAGATTCAGTGGGTGTGGGCATCTTGGCAATGGAGAAATGTGTGAAAACAGAGTTTAGCCCTCTACTTTCCACTTATGATTCAGGAAGGAGACCTTAGGAGCAGGGCTGGAATGAGAGTGGGATCAGCAAGGCACAAAATGTACAGGTACAGGTATCCAGTCTCAGGAGCCATTTCTCTTAATCCATTATCTGATGCTATAACAAAATACCTGAGCCCAAGTAATTACATTTATAAAGAGTAGAAGCTTGCTTGGTTCATGGTTCTGAAGCCAGAAGTACAAGAGTAAGATGCTGGCATCTGGTGAGGACCCTGTACTGGAGTCTCACATGGCAGAAGGCATCACAAGGGAGACAGAGCAAGCTTTGGTGATTAAACCATCCTTTTAGCCCATGAATGAACCCAGTTCCTTCCCAAGGCCCCCGCCTCTAAATACGGCTAACACAAGAAGTGGGGGGATCAAATTTCCAGTGCATGAAATTAGGAGACACATTCAAACCCTTATTCCATCATGGAATAAGAACTTCCTTAAATTCTGTGCCCTATGTACCCTGTTGCTAAGAGGGGTGTCTTTGTTTCTGAGTTCAGTCATCTCATCTGAAAAAGGTGGGTTTGGAATCCCTACCCAACTCCCATCTCCACTCCCATCCCAATTTTACCTTGAATTATAATGGAAAAAGAAATGAAATAATGTGCCTGTAAGCTCTTTGTAAGACAGAAGATAGCATAAAAATGAAATGTATTGTTGTTTCTTTTATTAATATCAAACCTATAGCTGTGCACATCTGTCTCTGGTTGACATTTCCCCCTTCAAAGTCACCAATGTGGTGGGAGGCTTAAACAACAGGGCCACAAGGGCGACCACCTGGGCTCAAAACATTCAGATGCCCATCTTTTAATATTGGAGTACCCCAGCGCCATCTGCAGGGCTGGGTGAAATCAAACAGCACGTTGGCATCGTGGGCCCAAACTGGCATGGAGGGGGGCAGGTTGGGTGTTTAGAGAATATTGCCAAGAGGCACAATTCATAGAATGGAGTCAGGAGGATTCCAGAGACACGGGGAGTGGGGGGGGGGGGGGTGCTGAGATAGGACGGTGGCAAGTTTGAGGTCAGCCTTAACAACTTAGATCCTCAGCAACTTAGCCAGCCACTGTCTCAAAATAAAAAATGAAAAAGGCTGGGGGTGTGGCTCAGGGATCAACTACCCCTGGGTTCAGTCCCCTGCCCCCAAATAATAATAATAAAATAATTCAAAGGATGGAATAAGTCATTGATTAGATAAATATAGGGTCCAGAGTCAGGAGAACAGCATTGGGTGTCAAGGTCAGAGGAAAGGGTCAAGGCCATAAGTGAGTGTTGAGGCTAGAGATCAGGAAAGGGTTGATCAGTAGCATATGAGAAAAGCAGTAAGAAACCTAAGGATATTGACTGAAAAAGCAGGAGTGTGCTCTTTTTCAGTGCGAGCTATATGAAAGGGTCCAGGCACAGGGTCAGGCTACCACTAAAGGATCACTTCCCTCTTTTTGTTGGGGAGGAGGGGTTTAAATGTTTTTTAATTGTTTTAAATTGTTTTAAATTTAAACAATTTTTAAATTGTTAAGTTTTTAATTGTTTAATTTTGTCAGACATGTGTTAAGTGAATGAAGTGGGTGATCTAGCTGGGCAGATGATTAGGCAGTAGATACATAATCCATCGTGATTGAAAGTGCTTCCTGAACATTCCCACAGAAAGCACTAAGAGAACTGGTGCACTGCTCATCAAGGGACTGCGTGGAAGGACCCTGGTCACTCTGTCTCTGTAAAAGATCGACCTCATCACTTACCTGTTAAAATGACAAGAAGCAAAAGAATGCCCCTCCTTTTGTTCTCCTCACCATTTGCCCATGATCCCAACAAAATTCAGGATAATTCATGCTTTCTATTTAATTATTTAACTTCCAGAACTTTCAAATATGTAGTCATAGCCAACCCTTCTGCCATAGAAGGGATACTAGTTCCTCTTCGATCTTCACCTCACAACAGAAAACACTGAGGTGGACAGAGTGATCTGTCCCCAGTGTGTCCTCCAGCCAGTGTCTGAATCTTTCTGAAATATAAATCTGATCAGGTTTCTTCCCATAGCTAGGAGAGAAAGCTTTTGTCTTCCATGTGGCCCCTCAACTCTAGCAGGCGGGACGTCCTACCTTGGCTCCATTCTCTCATCTTTCTGCCTGTCCCTGGGCTCCTCCTGTCTCCTCGGCTCTCCTGCAGCCCTTCCCTTCTGCAGCTTCCACGCTATCTTAAAGATCCTAGACCTTGTCCACATACTCCCAACTTTACCTCCTCCACCATCTCCTACCTACGTTTTAAAAGCACAGTATAATAAATCCTGTTCTTGGACATCTTCCCAGCCCCATCTCCCAGCCTTGAGAACCAGCCTCCGTGTCCTGTTTCCATGGCCTAGAGCGGTTCTATCAACACTCCTCACGTCACACCCGCATTGGTGGTGTTGTGTCCACGCTCACGTGCAGGCCCGACTGTGCCCTGCATCTCTCTGCTTCCAGAGCTTTGAGTGTTGTCTCATCTTCAGGAAGTGCCTGTCAAACTCTGCAGGAAGCAAGAGCAGAGAGGTTAAGAAAGATAAAGAGTGGGTGGAAAGACAAAATGTCAGGCACAAGGAAGAAAAGGAGAAGGAATCCTCAGCCTCCCTCCATGGTCCAGAGCACAGGTCCTGGGGTCATCCCTGCTGCAACTGATTACCAACTGGGGGACCAGAGACCTGTTACTTAACTTCTCTAAACTCTTTACCAAGAGAACTGATGTTTCCCTCCTAAAATATCAAGATAGTCACATGAGATAAATATACAAAGAGCCTGCCGTGTGGTTGGTGCCTGCCTCCCCGGGGCCTGCATCCATGCCAGGTGGTCACTGGTCATTCAGAGGCAGCAGAGGGCAGTGTGTGACCTCATAAGACTTAGCACTAAGTAACGAATAATAAATAATTGTTATCCACAAGAAATGAGTGAATAAAAACAGCATGCAGGAGCAGAGAACTGATTGGAAAGTCAGAGCCCTGCAGAATGTTCCCTGTTCCATATGTGCAGGTAGATGTCTGTGAAGGGACACCTGCAAAAATCCAGATGACCAGAGTCCATGGAGGCCAAAGGAGCATGCTGGACAGAAAACAGGAAACCCTCACTGATGTCCTTCAGATGAAGATTTGCCCAGAGGACATGAAGCTAGCCAGTCCCTCAGAAGGCCAGAGTAAGTTTCACTCTTCCTGACCCTCTTTACATATTTTACAAATATTAACTGAACATCTATTATGTGCCAAGCACTTTCCCTAGCTAGGTATTTGTAGTAGTGAAAAGAGCACTGAATTTAGAAGCAGAGAACAAGTTTAAATCTACACCCTAACACTTAACAGCTATGTGGTGTCTTCACATTCCTGCAGCTCAGTTTCTTCATTTCCAAAGTGGATCATCATATGACCTCACAGGAGTTTTATGAGGACCAGATCTGACAGTATGTCATATGATAGGTACTCAGCAAATGTTTATTCTTTTCTTCTTTTGTCTGTTGTCTTTGTAGACTCATGGAGTCTCACTCTGATGACACATGGATGTTGTAATACAATGTCATTTGGTGACTATTTAGGCTGCATTTTACCTACATATTAGTCAAGACTTTTGATTGCAAATGTGATAAAAGTGTACTCTGTTTAAACAAAAAATGAAAGACAGTTCACTTGGTAGATAATCTAGGCATGGCTGCATCTCGGGACACAAGCAATATCATGAGGACTCAGTGTCACCTTTCTCCTGCAGTTTTGCTGCCCTCTGTGGTGACTCTGTTTTCTGGCAGATGGCTTCCAGTTTACAATCTATGATCTTATAAGCCCAAGAGGAAACCTAGAAATTTTTATCTCCCAACAGCTGTAAGCCCAAGGATATGAGTCAAGACCCATGGTTGGTCCCTGAACCAATCATTAAGTGTATGACGCTCTGATTGGTCCAGCCCAGGCCACACCCCCTGGAGCTGGAGTTATTAGTTCTACCAAAATGACAGACAAACCATCAGATTGGAGGATTCCCCAGGGAAACAAGACAGCTACTGGGGCAGAAAAACGTAGATGCTGGGTAGATACAGAAAACAGATGTCCACTCCGGCCCAGTAAGCCATGGGCTAGTCACTGCCTTTCATGTGCTACAGTCACAATGGGAAAAGGCACTTTTTAAAATGATCATAGATGGACTCAAGGCCCCTTAAAGTCTTCCACCAGCCTCCTGGCCTTATCTGTGCCAGGCACCTCCTTCCCTGCATGTCTCTGCTCTGGTCACAGCTCACTGACCATGTCGCATGTGTGAAGTAGCCCTATAATTCAGATCCCCTATCTGGAATGCTTTATGCCCTTTCTCCACATGCTGGTGTCCTATTCATCCTTCAAACTTTGTCCTCAAAGTCATTTCTGAGTCTTTCTTTACCTTCAGTCCATCTTCCCCATTTCCCATTCTCCAAGGACCCTAATTCCTCACTCGTGTTTCCATGACACTTAAACAGCAGCAGAAAGACCACATTTCCATATTAGGACTTGGAGTCAAGCATTTCAGAGACCCCGGACCATTATCTTAACCCTGTAACCTTGGGAAATTTACTTACTTTCATAAGAGCAAATGGGGATAATACTTATTTCCTAGGGCTATTTGTTAACTGATACAAAGTATCTGCTTCAGACATAAATAACTATTAGTTCTTCTCATTTATTTTCTTTTTGGAAAAATTGTAGCACATCTTACATGACAATTCATGGTTTATGTGTTGCCTCCCAAGATCCACTTTGAGTACCTTGAAATTGGAGACAATGTGTTGTTTTTTTTCCACTTCTATGTGACCCTGGGAGTGTCTGGCAAAAGGGAGCCACCGAATAAAATTTGTTGAGTAAAGGAATGAAAGAATAAGTCAAAATTTGGTTTCTGAGAATATGGTGGATTCAATAATCTAATGATTGTCTTGATTGAAGCAAGTAAAGTGAAGAATGTATTTTTAAACCATTCATAAAAATGTCACAGAACGAATACAACAAGAAAAGATCCACAGACCAGGAACCCTGGGAAGTAAGTGCCAAAGTTAGTGTTTCCACTGAGGGGTTTTGCTGAGCTTGGAATTCCTTCAGGTCCTCTTTACTGCACGGTGTGCAGAGGATGGGAGGAATATCCTGGGACCTGCCCAAGGTGAATTCACAACAGGAGACTCCTGTATAAAGTTAGGACTGTGTTCGCTTCCCATTAGTAGAGCAAATATCTGAGATAATCGACTTATAAGAAGAGGGGTTTATTTTGACTCATGGCAGCTGAGAAGCAAAGAGGAAGGAGAGAGGGGGTTGGAACCCTAATGTCCCCCTCAAGGGCAGTCCTCCAATGACCAGAAGTCCTCCCACTCATCCTCACCTTATAAAGGTTCCACTGTTTCTGCATTAGTCATCCTTTCATCACTGTGATCTAAATACCTGACAAGAACAACTTTAAGGAGGAAAGATTTATTTTGGCTCATGGTTTCAGAGGATTCAGTCCTTAGTCAACAGGCTCCAAGGCAGAAACATCGTGGTAGAAGGGCCTGGGAGAGGAAAGCTATCAGTTCATGGCAACCAGGAAGCAGAGAGAGACAGGAAGGGGTCAGGGGCAGATATAGTCTCCAAGGCCACACCCCCAGCAACCTATGGTTTTCACCACTTCCCTGTAAGACCATTCAAATTATTCATCCATCAGGTGGATTAATCCACTGATGAGGCCAGAGTCCTCATGATCTAATCCTTTCACTAATCATTTCTAACACATAAGTCTTGGGGGGACATTACAGATCCAAACAGTAACAATCTCCCAATAGCACCAGGGGCTAGAGACCAAGCCTATTACACAGGTTTTACAGGATACTTATCCAAATCATAGCAGAACCCAGATAGTTATATCCATACTTTAAAAATGAACAAGACCCCACTGAACAGAAGGAAGGCTACCCATTTTGACCTGTGTACCAGGTAAAGGAAAGATTTTAAAAGTCTGTTACCACAAGATGATTCTCAGGCATGTCAGCAGTTTAAAATCACACTATTTATGACTCTCCCAAAAAACTGATTTAATCTAAATTAAATTCTGCTTGATAAACCTCCAAGACAACTGGTAGAAGCAAACATAAATTCTCCTTGATGAAATCTACTTTTATCTCAGGTTTCAAATAATTCTTATAGTTCTTTTAAAAATTAACAGTTCATAGTCAAATATAGCTAAACACCCAAGGAAACAACTCACAGTGAGTGAAAACTAGCACAATAAACAGTAAAACAAACCTGTAAGATATTGCAGATATAAGAATTATCAAACCCAATATATCATGTAAGAATATGAATAGGGAATAAACATATTTTAAAAATTGATGAATTGATATAAAATGCAGTGACTAGTATACATATGATTAGATACAACTGATAAAGAAATTAGTGAACTAAAAAAAAAAAAAAAAAACCAACCCAGGGAAATTCCACAGAATAAAAAGATTTAGAAACAATGAAAGAGAGGATAAAAATCATGGAAAATAGAATGAGAAATCTTAACATGACATTAAATCAGAGTTCTATAAAAAAAAAAAACAAAAAAAGGAAATAAAATCATGGGTAAAATGGATAACTCATTTTTCAAAATTATTCAGAAATACACATTTGCAGATCCAGGAATCCTAAAGCTCTCAAAAATGATAAATAAATTGACACCCAACTAGTCATAACTTAGAGAAACTGAAGAACATTGAAGAATAAAGTAACTTAAGTGAGAGATGATACTAGCTCAGGGGAGAAGACCACCACACAGAGTTGTTGAGATGTGTCTGAATTCAGGATATAATTTAAAAGCACAGGTGACAGATGGCTTTTATTTGGACGTGAGCTATGAGAGAGAAAAGAATCAAGGTTGTCCAAGGCCAACAGCATTCTGAGAGAGAAAAATTGGAAGCATTCCCTCTGAAAACTGGAACAAGACAGGGATGCCCTCTCTTCACCACTTCTATTCAACACAGTCCTTGAAACATTAGCCAGAGCAATTAGGCAAAGGAAAGAAATTAAAGGGATACAAAGAGGAAAAGAAGAACTCAAACTATCTCTATTTGCTGATGACATGATTCTACATTTAGAAGACCCCCTCCAAAAAAATAAAACTCCACCAGAAAGCTCCCAGAACTCATAAACAAATTCAACAAAGGAGCAGGATATAAAATTAGCACCCATAAATCAATTGTGTTCCTATACACCAATGATGAATCAGCTAAAAAAGAGAAATTAGGACAACTATCCTATTCACCATAGCTTCTAAAAAGTAAAATAATTGGGAATATTGAACAAAAGAGGTGAAAACCTCTACAATAAAAGCTACATAACATTAAAGAAAGAAATTGAAGAAGACCTTAGAAGATGGAAAGATCTCCCATATTCTTGGATAGGCAGAATTAATATTGTCAAAATGGCCATACTACCAAAAGTGCTATACAGATTTAATGCAATTCCTCTTAAAATGCCAATGATATTCTTCATAGAAATATAAAAAGCAGTCATGAAATTCATTTGGAAAAATAAGAGACCCATAATAGCCAAAGCAATCCTTAGTGAGAATAGTAAAGCAGGAGGCATCACAATGCAAAGACCTTACATTATACTACAGAGCTATAGTAACAAAAACAGCATGGTATTGGCACCAAAACAGACATGAGGACCAATGGAAAAGAACAGAAGACACAAAGACAAACCCACATACATACAGTTATCTCATACCAGACAAAGGTGCCATAACAAATGGTGCTGGGAATACTGGAAATCCATATGCAGCAGAATTAAATTTAACCCTATCTCTCATCCCACACAAAGCTCAACTCAAAGTGGATCAAGGATCTAGGCATTAGCACAAGGACCCTGCACCCACTAGAAGAAAATGTAGGCAGGCCATCGTGTTGGCTTAGGAACTGAATTCCTTAACAAGATTCTAAAGCGCAAAAGGTAAGATCAAGAATCAATAAATGTGATGGTATCAAACTAAAAAGCTTCTTTATTTCAAAGGAAACAATCAAGAACATGAAGAGAGAGCCTACAGAATGGGAAAAAATCTTTGCCACCTGCACCTCAGATAGAGCATTAATCACCAAGATATACAAAGAACTCAAAACACTTAACACCAAAAAACCAAAAACCCAATCAATAAGTAGGCAAAGGATCTGAACAGGTACTTCACAGAAGAAATACAAATGATCAACAAATATATGAAAAAAATTTTCAACATCTCTAGCAATTAGAGAAATACAAAGGAAAACTACAAAGATTCCATCTCACTCCAATCAGAATGGCAATTATCAAGAATCCAAGAATCAAATCCAAGCAACAATAAATGTTGGTGAGGATGTGGGGAAAAAGGTACACTCTAACATTGCTGGTGGGACTGCAAATTGGTACAGCCACTCTGGAAAGCATTATGGAGATTCCTCAGAAAACTAGAAATGGAACTACCATTTGACCCAGTTATCCCACTCTTTGGTCTATACCCAGGACTGAAAACCAGCATACTACAGGGACACAGCCCCATCAATATTTATAGTAGCTCAATTCACAGTAACTAAGCTGTGGAACCAACCAGGTGCCCTACAATAGATGAATAGATAAAGCAAATGCAGTATATACACCCAATGGTATATTACCCAGTCATAAAAAAAAATGACTTCATCACTTTTGCCTGTAATGGACGGATCTGGAGTCTGTCATGCTAAGTGAAATAAGTCAATTCCAAAAAACAAAAGGTCAAATGTTCTCCCTGATATGTATATGCTAACACACAACAAGGGGAGTAGGGAGGAAAAAAATAGAAGTTCATTGGATTAGACAAAGGGAAATGAAGGGAAGGGAGAAGGGAAGGAAGGAGGAAAGACAGTACAATGAATTGGACATAACTTTTCTATGCTCATACGAGTACACCACAGTCAATCTCCACTCATGCACAATCACAAGAATGGGATCCTAATTAGAATAAGTGATACTCCATGTGTGTATAACTGTCAAAATACATCCTACTGTTACGTATATCTAAAAGAACAAATAAAAAAAAAACTTTGAAAAAAAAGAATCAAGGTTGTCTCTAAGGTTTGGGGTCTGAGGAACAGAAGGGATGGAATTGGGGCAGAATTCAGGAACAGCAAACTTTTAAAGAGAAAATCATGAGTTGGACTTGGAATGAGACAGTCTTGGACAACCAGATGGAAATGATGGTGAAAGCTGAGAGTGTCTAAGTTGAAGACGTACATTTGGGAGTGAGTTTTTAACATGATGCCATAAATAATTTCCTTAACTAAGAGGAAAGATTAAGAAAGACAATTAGCCAGGCGTGGTGGCGCACCCCTGTAATCCAAGCGACTTGGGAGGCTGAGTCAGGAGGATCGTGAGTTCAAAGCCAGCCTCAGCAACTTAGCGAGGCCCTAAGCAACTCAGTGAGACCCTGTCTCTAAACAAAATACAAAATAGGGCTGGGGATGTGGCTCAGTGGCCGAGTATCCCTGAGTTCAATCCCTGGTTCAAAAAAAAAAAAAAGACAATTATCTCTTACATGTGCTTAGCATCTTTATTTTGTGCTAGAGAAAATTTCTGATAACTTCTTGAGGAAAAGTGAAGCCTTTTGCCTCTGGGAGCTGGAATTCTTCGAGATGGTTTGTGGCCTACATGCTAAATTACTTCTTGCAAATCTTGTTTGGTTCATTTAATTAATTCATCCAAGTCACTTTACTCATTGCTTGCTTTTCAGATAGATTACTTCTTATTTTTGATTAACAGTTCATGTTTGAAAGTGGTTCTGAATTACCCCAAATATTAACCTATGACAACTCAGAGATGTGACAGTTTTATGGTTATAATAAGTTTAGAACTCTGGGCTGGGGATATAGCTCAGTTGGTAAAGTGCTTGCCTTGCAAGCACAAGGCTCTGGGTTCAATCCCCAGCACTGCAAGTTTAGAGCTCTAAGAAACAAACATACATTTAGCAGGATAGCTACCCCTGCAAACAATCCCTGTGCACTTTTTAGCCTGACATGTTATCCTCTGGCTAACTCCATCAATAACAAATAATACACATTGACATGTGCTCAACCAACTTGTCTGAGAAATTTAACTTTGAGAAAAAACACAAGACTGGATAAGGTCATCTAGATGCAGAGTTATACCCTGGAGGACTTCAACACTTGAGCTCAGAGATGAACACAAGAACCTTCAAGGAGGGAGGAGTTACTGGTTTACTAGGGGCCAGCACTCATTATGCATCTGCGTTAATCCTTGTAGCAGTCACATAGAGGGGGTGCTGTCATCATCATCCCCCACCTCACAGCATCGTAACTGAGGCTCTGCAAGGTAAACGTGTTGTCCAAGGGTCCTACGTGTCAAGATGACATTCCAGTTTTAGCACATGTAATCTGGGTTTCCCCGCTCTTGCCCCCACTGCCACTGAGGTACATGCTACTTTCCTGATAGCAGCCAATATGCTGTTCTTCAGGGAGGTTCTCTGTCTTCCTAACAGGTGGGTACGTGGAGGCTTTGGAGGTGATGATGGAAACCCCAGGCCCAGGCGCCTTTAAGTCAAGCTCCCTCCCAGAGGAGACCTATGATGATGTGGAGTACCCTAGGACAGATGTGTAAGTACATTCAGCAAGGCGCACGTGAAGAGGGTTTGAGGGCATGATAGACAGGTTAATGCTCTTTGTTCTCTTTTTCACAGACCAAAGTTGGACTTCTCCAGCTCATTTACCTCAGACAGTGGTAAGTGTAGGAAGACCATGTGAAACTGCCAGTCATCTTACATGTTCATATCTTTAATAATGCCAACTGGGGGGCTGATGGTAAGCTAAGAGAAGGGGTCCCAAGATGTGTGCTTGTAAATGCCTGCAGGGCAGGTGAAGATTCTGGAAAGGGCAGTCCTGTGGTAACAAGCAGCTTCACTGGAATTGCTTTCCTCCTGATCCCTTCACAACGTGAGTCTAACTAGAGGAAATTTTTGACTTAAAATGCTTTCTTGGCTTCCCAGCACTTTTAGGATCCACCTGAACATGGCCTGTGTGGCTTCAGCTCATGCTCTATCCAGCCTCCCCTTGATATCAGGCATGACCGCCTTCCTTCAGCTTTCCACCACTGCCCAACTCCCACCGCAGGATGCTTGCAGATGCCACCCCTTCCTGGGGATGATGACAACAGAACCTGCTCTATGTGACTGTTGCAAGGACAAATGCATATTTATGATGAGTGCTGACCCCCTAGTAAACCAGTAACAACTCCTCTTTGCCAGGATCCTTTGCCTTAGTAACTCTTATCTTCCTTCTGATCTCAGCTCAGTCGTTATTCCCCCAGGGATATTCTTGTTGTGAAGTCTGAGAGTACCAGGCACATCTTTTTCATAGCACTTGCCACACTTGTAAGTTTACATTTATGTGGCTATAGTTGTTAAGTGCTAAATATGGTAAGAAAAGAGGGTGAAAGAAAGCAATCTTGATAAACTAACTTCTGCTAAATCTGATCAGACCTGAAATTAGGGTTGGAAGTGAGTCTTAATTTTCATTTGTACATAATTTTAAAGAAATTTAAATATTTTTACTATATGCTTATAAAATCGTACTTAAGTTCCACTACAAATTACTTAACTAAAGAAGAATCAAAATGCCTTGTACCTAATACAGACCCAATAACATTTTGTTAAATATTAATCGGGACTTCTGTAATTATAATGAATGAAAATATTTTTTTAATTTCAGAAGAAAATTGTGAAGAAATGTATGAAGATATCTACAAAACAAAAAGCAACTACCCCAAAATAGAGTGAGTTTATCTTTGTTGGCTTTGTAATCCAATGGCATTTCCTGTTGGTCCAGTAAATAAGAGCTTCAGAAGTGACCCCTGTCCCCAGAACCATCCTTTACTAATGGGAGGATTCACATAAAAAGTGGCAGTGAGTGATTGGAATACAACATTGTGATGAATAGGATATTTGTAATTTTGTAGAATCACATGCCACAACTTTTAACTACATTGCTTTCTCTTGAGAAAATGTCCACTTCCCTGAATAGAGAACATTGATATTGTGTTAAAAAAGAAAATAAGTAAGAAAGGAGAAGTAAATATCATCAAAATTTGCTTCAATTCTGTAGTTGCTCTTCCAGGAAAAAAAAAATCAATGATTACAACTTACCTTTGCCTTTGTGCATTACAAGGCATTCTCTGGGATTTGGGATTAATTTAATATCTAGTAATTCATTGCTACCAAGAACAATATTTGTTCCAATGGACATTATTTTTCATCTAGAAAACGTCTTCATTCACATTGTAGAAAGTGAAATGTCAAAAGCAAGAAGTTTGCCGGGCGAGGTGGCGCACACCTGTAATCCCAACACTTGGGAGGCTGAGGCAGAAGGATCGCGAGTTCAAAGCCAGCCTTAGCAACTTAGCGAGGTGCTAAGCAACTCAGTGAGACCCTGTCTCTAAATAAAATACAAAATAGGGCTGGGGATGTGGCTCAGTGGCTGAGTGTCCCTGAGTTCATTCCCCAGTACCAAAAAAAAAAAAACCAAGAAGTTTGAGGGTTGAAGGAAAGGGGATCCTCATCCAGCATGATGAGGTTGTCCCTCCTTTCCTCCTCACAAACCCCAAAAGGATATTGGGAGACTTTTAATCATTACTGGACAGTCAGTGTATCACCACTGTTACAATATCAAGTAAGTTGAAAGTCAGCACTGTGAATTTCAGAAGCCAGAAATTCCTATATTTCTAGTGCAGCTTGTAGTCTATGCTTCCATTATCATCTCCTCTAAAAGGAAGATTTTGCTCCATAAACTCTGCAAAAATAGACACTATGTGGGGTGGATGAAAGTGTGTGCTGCAATGTAATTACTCCCTTCACAGTTGACTGATGTGTGCTACTTCATGTTAGAATCTAAGCAAAGAAAAACAGAGTAGATGATAAGACATTTTCTTTCCCCTCCTTGAGTGGAGTGTTCTGGAAATGAGACCGAAGCCTCTGGTTCTCTTTACAGCAGCCTTCATCTCCAGGACTCTCTCAAATGCCATGTTGTTTATCTTCTGATTCCTCTTAGTTTAGATGGAAAAGAAGCACTTAAAAGACTGCAACAATTCTTCAGAAAGGAAAAGGGTAGATTTAAAATGAAGAAACCCAAGTCAAAAGAAAATGTAAGGTAAAAAGCCCCTTTTTACTCTCTTCCAGGAGGAATTAAGTGCTGGCCTGGTAGGCACACAGGTAGAGGTCCTCCACCCCAGTTCTCAGAAACAGGAAGGAGTGTCAGAAACTAAAACCAAAGGCCAGGCGAACTGCCCTCGTGATACTAATGAGAAAGTGGCATGCCCCTTTGGAAAAAATTGATGATAAAACTAGAGGGAAAGTCTTAGGCAAGCAAGGCCCAGAGCAGAAACTTCTGTCATCATCCTAGGCATCTACACACATTGTTATCACTCAGCATTATGCTATTAATTATGTCCTTACATGACTTCTTGACCCTACAAGTTCTAGCAGTTTTATTTGTCTACACTTCCATATTTAATTTGTCTTCCTTGAGAGTGGAGTGGGGAGACAAACTATTCAACTGGATAGTTCATGTATCTCGAAGTCTTGAACCAAGGAAGGTAATTTAGGCTAACTGCCGGTCTATGGGGAGGTTCCAAATTCACTGGTAGTGAAAGAGACTAGGGTTCTGGATTCTAGATTCGGTTCTGCCATTTATTCAGTTTGCAACCAGGGGCAAATCACTTCCATTTGTATCACAGGGGTGCAGTTTCCTCCTGCATGGATGGAAGAGGGAATTGTGTAGTCTCCAGACACGACTCTCTCAGATGTAGGTACTGATCTGTATTTTGTGAGGGCTGGTAAAATAATCAACTAGAACCATTACTTACATTAGAATGGAATTATGCTATTCTATTCTGAAGTTCTTTTAAGTGATAAAGTTCCAAACTTGTGTGGGTTTAGTCCAATTGTTAGAGCAAGACCTACCAAGAGATCCTTCAGAACATGAGTTTTATATATTGTAGTCCTAATTATGACAGAAGATCTATGCTCTATTAATTTATTTTTAGTCTCCCTTACAAAACTTCAAGCCACTTCTGGACAGAAACTGTGGATCCAATTATTTCATATACTTTCCACAAAGGCTGAGTGCATGGTGGGTGCTCCAAAAATAACCATAAGGCTGAATTTAAGTTGAAGGCTTAAAATACATAGGTATTTTATTTATTTTTTCCATGTTATCTCCTTAATGGTGAGATGGGAAGTACACCAAACAATCTAGCTGGGTTGTGTGTCTTTTCCCACTTAGCCATTCACTCTCTTTGTACCTGGCCTGGATTTCTCCCTAAAAGTCCCCTTTTGACTTAAATAACATAGGCAGGATGCAGTGTCTGCAGAAGGTCCTATTAATTCATTTGTAGGTTGTTCTCTCTTCCCAATACTTAACCCACACATAATGTGTCCAGTTGGCCTCTTAGAAGGTTAGTAGACAGAACTAGGATTCTGTGGATGGAGATGCTCAGGGCTATGGGGCAGTCTGGGGTTGTCTAGGGAGGAAATGGAGTCCTGGCCATCCGTGGGGATTTAATCATTTTGAATAGGTTTGCGGGTGTTTGCAATCAGAACAAAGCTGCAGGAGGTTTGCTTCACATCTTTGCCTAGATGCATAATCTGGATTGGGGCCTCTAAGAATCAATGTTAGTTGAGCTCATCTTTTTAAACATGGCTTTTTTCCACTTGACCTTTCTGTGTCTTTTGTCAACCAACAGTGCATTTTCCATCTCACTGCCTGATTTAGGTAAGTGACATTTATTTACTAGTTGCTGACCAAAAGTACTCAGTATTGGTATATTCAGGGACAGGGAAAGAGAATGGGGTAATCCTTCCTTCCTGCATTGCCACATTCAAAGAAAAATGACCCATCAAAATCAAAGATACCATATGATAGTATTTCTTACTTTGGGAAAAAAGAAACACTTCTGGAGTAATACCATATACCATACTGGGAATAGACGCTTTCCTCTTAAAATCCCAAAGGAATAAGATGTTTTGGTCCCTTTCTAGGGACAAAAATTGGATTTGTACCCAAGTCTTTCTGAGTATTAACTATGAAACGCATGCATTTGCATTATACCACATACCTCTTGGTGGATTTGATAGCCAAATTGATTCATTAAGACATAATGAATTGAATATGATCAAACTGCAGCCTGCACACTAACTGAATCAAAAATGGGTCCTTGGACTATTATCTGCTTTGCCATTAAAACACTGCAAAAATTACCAGTGTTAATTATTGCCTGACAGTGCTCTCAGCACATGTTCAAACACTGAATTTGTCAACAAGAGGGCCATGTGTTTAGTTGTTCACTGGTTTTTGTTCATGGACTCTTCTTATATAGCAACTTTGATTTCACTCCTAGTAATTTGAATATATGTTATAATCCACAAATACGAGTTTGCCAATCTAAATAACACAGATTATATACCTGTAAAATCACAGGTTTCCCAACATATAATCTGTGTGTGTGTGTGTGTGTGTGTGTGTGTGTTTAAACCCAACTTAGAATTCTGTTTCCTAGTCAGAAAGACTTGGGTTTAGCACTCCTAACCCAAAAATCAAAAATCTGAAATGCTCAAAATCTGAAATTTTTTGAATGCTGACATGATGTCACAGTGGAAAATTCCACACTGATCTAATGTGACAGGTTGTAGTCAAAAAGCAAGCACACTAAAAAATTGTATAAAATTACCTTTGAGTAGGTGTACACAGTGCATATGAAATACAAAAAAATCTTTGAGTTGAGATTTGGGTCCCATCACTAATATATCTCATTTTATATATGCAAATTATTCCAAAATCCAAAAAAGTTTGAAATCCGAAACTCTGTTCCTAAGCATTTAAAATAAGGGATAGTCAACTTGTACCCCTACCCATATTTAGAGGTATTGAAGAAAATTATTTAAGCAATGAATAATTATAAATAATTGAATATAAATAATGAATAATTATGTCAAAAGGTCTCAAACTTGTTCAAATGGAAATAACCTGAAAAACATGTAATCCTATGTAGGGTGCCAAAGAATATAAATATTGTAAGCTGAAAATGTCTAATTATGATTATGTACTAAGAATCAATGTAATGCATGATTATTTTTAAAAAAAAGTTGCCAATGGTTTGACTCAAAAGATTTGATGAAAGAAAAAAATCAACATTAATATTTTACTAAATTTGTTTTTTTCCCCCTTTGGGAATTAAGAAAAGCCCTCTACCAGTAGAAATCTTTTTCCAGTTCCAGAAAGATGGAAACTCATCTAAAAATGATTCTTCGAGCAAATCCTTATTTTTATGAACTGTGCATGAAATCATGTTAATATTAATAAATAATAGGACATCTCACAATTTTGTCAAAACCTCAGGTGAATTTCTTTGCAAAAGAGAACCTTTTTGTTCCAGCCTGTCTATAATCAGATTTTGATAAAATAGGCTTATGGGTGCACTGATATAATTAGGTAGTTTTATATAATTTGGAAAGCCAAAGGTTGTATACAACATATCTAATAATGTACCATTTTGATCCTATCTTGACCCTAGAACTTAGGTCTCAGGAAGTTATCATCTATGATGATGTGGACATAAGTGAAAAAGAGTCAAAGTAAGTCAATTTACCACACTGGTTGTCCCTGCTGCCACCTGACCCATTTCCTGATGCCTTCTTAATATGTTCAGAGAACCACCTCTCCAGATCCATGGGGACCAGAGGAAGAGTAACATTCCCCGCATGACTAAGGAAAAATGATGAAAAGCAGGCAATCCAACAGTGGTAGTGACCCAAAGGCAGTGGAGCTCTGGAATTTGTTTTTGTTTCTTATCTTTGAATCTGGAAGTTTGACACATTTATTTAATAACCTACATAGATGGTAGCATGCAGAATAGCAAAACAAAATTGACACAACCTCTGTGTCAAGAATTAAATAACTATGTGACAGATACCATTGCCCTGTGTACATGCATGAACGCACAGATGGTGTGACTCTACTTTGTGTACAACCAGTGAAACAATAGCTGTACTCCATTTGTGTTCAATGAATCAATAAGTAAATAAAAAAAAATAAATAAAAAATAAATAAATAAATAAATAAATAAATAAATAACTATAAAGAAAAAAGAAAGAAGGGAAAGAGACCATCCTAACTCAGGGTCCCCTCTCTAGCAACTTGTTACCAGTCTTTTCACTCTCAACCCATGGTTGGAAATGGAGGTCACTTCTGATTATCTTCAATTCATCTTCCCCTGTTCACTAAAATTAGACTTCTGCCTCTATTATACCAGTGAACTTACTTTTGGTAAGGTCACTGATAACTCCTTTGTTAAATCTAGGGGATACTTTTAAATCATTGTTTTACTTGGCTTCTCAATACTCTTAAACTGTTTATAATGCCATCCACCAAAGTGGTTTCCATGGTTAACATGGTTTCCATGTTATTGTTATTTCTTTCTTCTTTGCCTGCTTCTAATAAGTGTGTGTGTGTGAGAGAGAGAGAGAGAGACCTTTAATTCTACCAATCATGTCTTAAATAGTTTGTGTACCTTAGATTTTCTGTAACAGTTCTATTCTTGCTTTATGTTCTTGAATGTTCTCAAGGGTTTCAATTATAATCGTTTGTCAAAATATACATTTTGAGGTCAGATTTCTCTCCTGAGCTTCAGCAAGTCTCCAGGACAACTCTCACTGAAGCTCAGAATGGACATCATAATGCAGGATGTCAACCCTTCCCCTCTAGACCTTGTCCTTTTCTTCTACTCTGTTAGTGATCTTTTCAGTAAACAGTTGCTCTGCACTAAACCCTAGGCATTGTCCTCGACTCCTCCTCCTCTTGTGCCCCGCCTTCCTCACCCCTCTCTTCTATTAAATCTCATCATTCCTATTTCTCCTTCCCTGCTGCACAGACCCAATTCAGACCCCTGTTGCTTTTCAAATGGATTACTCCAACAAGTGATTCCCTGTGTGATCATTTAACCTTCATTATTTTAGTTTCTTCTCCAAACTTGATGTTGATGATGATGATGATGATGATAATGATGATATACCAGCTACTGAGCCACATTCCCGGCCTTTTTTGTATTTTATTTTTTGAGACAGTATCTACTAAGTTGCTTAGGGCCTCACTAAGTTGATGAGGCTGGTTTTGAATTTAAGGTCCTCCTGGCTCAGCCTCCCAAGTTGCTAGGATTACAGGCATGTGCCACTGGGTCTGGCCATTCTCCAAATTTTATAAGATACAAATTTTCTAAGGTGTGTCACAAAACCCACACCTGCCAGCTTAAAACTGGAACCTCACCCTCACCTGCACTTCACAGGGGCTGGGTCGTGAATGAGTCTTATGTCTTCCTAAGCAGTGTGAACTTCCTCCTGAGGATAACCCCAAACAGTTTTAAGCCAAACTAAACTAGTGGGAATTTCTTGAAGTCAAAAGTTGTCCAGCATTTCTAAACCTTCATATTTGTTCCAACTTCATTCATTCATTCAACAAATATTTAGTAAGCATGCAATATGTACTGGGCACTATGCTAGGTGTTGGGTACATAATTCCTATTCTGGTCTGATTTGATAGATAAATGAATAAAAATAGATCCATAATTATGCATTAGAATTTGGTGGAGGAAGACCCTAGAATATTAAGTTAGAGAAAGAATGAAATTTTTTTTCTTGAAAAATAAATTCATAAAAATCATAAGAGAACTTGAAACATATAAGTTGTAAAGCATGGTAAAGCATTTTGCCCTGTACCTACTGCTCAATTTAGAAAGTAGATTTTTTTTTTTTTTTTTTTTTTTTTTTGGCAGTGCTGGGGATTGAACTCAGGGCCTTGTGCTTGCAAGACAAGCACTCTACCACTGAGCTATATCCCCAGCCCTAGGAAGTAGATTTTTTTTTATCATATACACAGTCCCTAACCTATCTCATTGATTCCCACCCTACAGAAAGTCACTCTTCTAACTTTTGTGTTCAAAACAAAAATAGTTTTATCAAACATAGATGATAAAAAAATTTTATTTTAGATTGGGGAACACTGTAAAAACATTATAGAACTAGTATTACTTAAATCTATCTTTTGCCAATGTAATTCATTCATTTTTGCTGTTCTATAAAATTCAATTTTTAAGCCGGGCGTGGTGGCGCACGCCTGTAATCCAAGCGACTTGGGAGGCTGAGTCAGGAGGATCGCGAGTTCAAAGCCAGCCTCAGCAACTTACTGAGGCCCTAAGCAACTCAGTGAGTCCCTGTCTCTAAATAAAATACAAAATAGGGCTGGGGATGTGGCTCAGTGGCCGAGTGTCCCTGAGTTCAATCCCTGGTTCCAAAAAAAAAAAAATTCAATTTTTATATATTCCAAAATTAACTTATCTATTCTCTTTTTGATAGGCACTGAGATAGCTCTAAGTTGAAGAACTCATGGTCAATATTCCCATAGCTATTGTTTCCTATGAATGTTTGTATTACGTGATTTTGCATAGGTTATCAAAATGTATTTCTAAATGGCTTATCTTTCTTTAATAAAACAATTGCCCAAAAAGTATTGATAATACCATAAATGTTTAATAATTTAGTCTTAATTTACTTGTTCAAAATATTTTTCTCCTCAGAGATGAAGATAGAATGAAAACTTGGAAGCCCAAATTTTTTATATCAAAGGGGAAAAAAGAGAAGAAAGGTACTGATGGATCAGAAAGGTATGAATGCAGGTACACTTACGTGACCGCTTCTCTGCTACAGTTTATACCTCTTACTGAGCTGGGTGACCTTAAGTCACTACATTCGATTCTCAGATTCCTCATCTTAGTGCAATTCAAAGGACTTAAAAGACAAAGATATTGGGAAAAAAATGTCAAGTCCCATACACATTTAACCTCCTTTTATTCCTCCCTTACTTTTGGTGGATGGGGAGTGAAGAAAGATTTCAAGTTAGCCCTTTATCAAAGAATGAAAAATTTCCAGTCTCCTTTTAAGCTATAGGAACTTTCTCCCCATAAGGTAGAACTTAAAGAAAACACCAATTAGAGTATATGTGAAACTTGGAAAAAATCAGAAACTAGGTATTATACAGTAAGACTGATTTTCCTAAAATACAATTCTTCAATTATTTTAAAAATTGTAAAAGAATGTCTTATCAAGTCAAGATCCAACCTTCATTCAGATGATACAAGTTCTCCATTGCCCACCAGAAGAGGCGTGGTTTTGCCAGACTGGTTTACCTAGTGCTCTGTACTCCCTTCTCAGTTGTTAAGACATGGAGCAGGATCTGAGGGACTTTAACAACTTTCTTGGAGAAATCCTTGGTAAATAGCGAGCTGTGAACACTGTGTGGTCTGTCTGCTCTGGGAAACCTTTCTAGAACTAGTCTCACTGGGGCACCAAAGAGTCAGATATTGGTCTGTCCCAATCTAAGCTCAGAGGATAGCGAAGGATGGCCCTTAAATTTATTTTCCTTGGGCTTAGACTTAATGTAATTTATTTGTCCCCAGTTGGAAAGATGTATTCATAGACTAGAAAAGCAACCTTTTCCCCTTATACTTCATACTTTTAAAATGTTTGTATAGCATAGCACAACAATTCGAAGGGAAATATCAGCGTAATTTTTGACTCCTCCCCCAAGAAAGCCTTTTACTATGTTGGTAATTACAAATAAGTCCTAAGGAAATAATTTTCTAGTGCTTTGTTATATTTTATAACTGACATAATAGTGTACTTTTACTTTCAACTGAATATTTGAAAATGCGATAGGTTGTCACTAATCCTAGAGAGGTGCCAATTTCTTTTTTTTTTTTTTTGGAACCAGGGATTGAACTCAGGGACACTCGGCCACTGAGCCACATCCCCAGCCCTATTTTGTATTTTATTTAGAGACAGGGTCTCACTGAGTTGCTTAGGGCCTCGCTAAGTTGCTGAGGCTGGCTTTGAACTCGCGATCCTCCTGACTCAGCCTCCCAAGTCGCTTGGATTACAGGCGTGCGCCACCATGCCCAGTTGATCCTTTTAAAATGGTCTCTACCATAACTTATTCTATCAGTAAATAGGAAAAGCTTTCTCTAAAGATTCAACCCTTTTATCATGCTTTGATTAATCAAAGATGATGGCAAGTTTTAGAAGTAGGCAAGGGCATCTAGGTATAAAATAGGGAAAGTGTAGTCCACTTTCTAAGATGACCCAAGTAGACAATGAATATGTAGGGTAAAGGGCAGCTCACAAAGCTAGGAAGGTAGATTGGAGCAAATCTGGGCTTTTCTGGTGGGCAGCAGAGACACTCAAAGCAAAAGAGTGGCATGATTATGGCCATGGAGCAGGTATACAGATGGACTTTGTAAAGGAGGGGTAAGAAAATGGTGTTTCAGGCCAGGAGGCTGATAGTCTGAATCGTGGCAGTGACTGTAATCTTGTGAAGTAACAGATGTCAGAGACGCTGCAGAACAAAAACTGACAGGACCTGGGTGATGTTTCATTCTGTCAATATATTCAACTCCTGGAAGCAAAACCAAACCCCATGTGCAAAGCAGAAGGGAGAGCAAGGGAGGAGTCAGACCGTGACCAGCTTCTGCTGTATGAAGTTCACCCACATTTATGTGCTAAAATTCTTGAACATTTGATGGAGTTTTGCTTTATTAATTCTATCCGTCTCCCCATTCAGCAAATAGAATAGTTCTTTGAGCCATGTAGATTTTTGGTTCTCTAATTATGTTTGAAAAGTTGGAACCATAACCTATAAGCCCTTTACTCACTGTTCCTGGTTTCTATTAAATAATCTGAAGTTGAGTGGGAAAGTATATAAGTTTGTTTTTCTTTTTTTCAAAATTTATGCTTCCGGGCTGGGGATATAGCTCAGTTGGTAGAGTGCTTGCCTTGCAAGCACAAGGCCCTGGATACAATCCCCAGCACAGAAAAAAAAAAAAAAGGTTTATGCTTCCAAGTCTGATTCCGAGAAATTCCCTGTTCACCTTAAATTGTTTGATCAGTCTGATTTTTTAATTTTTATTTTTGACACAATAATTATATTTATGGGGTACAGTGTGACATTTCAGTATATATATAAAATGCATAATTATCAGATCAGCATTAGTGGCATATCCATTTATCATTTGTGTTGGTAACACTGAAAATCCTCTGCTAGCTGTTTCGAAACATGTGCTTGTCAACCATCCATACTGTGCCATAAAACATTGGAAGTTATTCCTCCTATCTAACTGCGCTCCTATACCCATTAACCATCCTCTACCAACTTGATTTTATTCCACATTATTTTGTGATCAAAAATATTTTTTAGGTTTGGAGATGTAGCTCCGTGGTAGAGTGGGGACTAAGTATATTCAAGACCTTAGGTTCAATCCCCAGTACCACAAAACAAGGAAAAAAATATGGAGCTAGAGGTATAGCTCAATGGTAGAGTGCTTTCCTAGCATGCACAAGACCCTGGGTTTGATTCCCAACCTCACCCACACAAAAAGTGTATATAATTTTCTTTTCAATAGTGGGGAAAAGTAGTTAGTCTTACTTCCTTTTTCAGTTGTTTTGATAATCTGCTCTAGTGGAGGTATGTGTATAAATAAACACACACATATATGATTTCTTATGACATTATACACAAAGTTAGTTATGCCTGAATTTGTCCTGAAATAGAATGACTTTGTAGACTACCTGCATGTTTCTTGCCAGTTTTTCTCCTAGAAAGTTCTTCAGAACCAAGATGCAAAACTTAGAAAAGAACAGAATGGGAAGAGAAGAGAAACTTTTTAGAGAGAGATTTCAGGTACGTTTTCCTCTGAAGGTAAAAATTAGCAATAACTTTTTTTTTTTTTTTTTTGTACCAAGGATTGAACCCAGGAGCACTCAATCACTAAGCCACATCCCCAGTCCTTTTTATTGATTTATTTAATTTCAAGACAGGGTCTCAGTAAGTCGCTTAGGGCCTCACCAAGCTGCTGAGGCTAACTTTGAACTTTCAATACCCCTGGACACATTTTACATCTCTAGTATCTACAAATTTGTTATAATAGTGATCCATTGTTCATAGCCAGGGCATGTCCTGAACTAAACTCCCAAGTCCTTCTGGAAGGAGATTCTGTTTTATCAAGTTTGTTCCCAGCCCCCAACAAAATAACTATAAACTCCCAGTGCTCAGCGAGTGAATGACTACACAAACGAGTGAGTGACAACTGAAGGGAGGGAAGGAGGGAGGAAGAAGCATGTTTGTTATCTTATTCTGTCACTAAGAGTCCTGGAACATTATTGCATCATTCTAAAATTCAAACAATTCTATTTCATATATTGTTAAAGTAAGATTTTATTAAAAATAGTTTAATGCCATCTAAATGCTAGACAGTGGGCTGAGAGACAACATATGTGTAAATTCAGCGGAGTGGGTTTAGACCAAATTATGAGCTCGCTGCCATGGAAATATAAATAATGCCAGCAAATGGCCAAACCAGAGCCAGATGGAAGTGATAGTCTTTAATAGAGATTGTGCTCCTGGGCGAGATCCCAGCCCTCCAGGGTGAAAGTCGGAGGTGGGAGAGTCAGAAGAAGTCGCAAATGGCTTTGGCTGCTCAGGGCTTTTATACAGGGGAAAGAGGCTGAGGGTCCTGCCCAGGAAAGGTGGGCCAAGGTGGACGGCAGGGTCAGCAGGTCTCCTCCTGATTGGTCACCTTTGGTGCGCTACCTGGCCCTTTGTGCTGGCAGTGAGTTGTTAGGGGTTTTTTATCTGCTTCCTCCCCTGTAGCTGCTTCAGTTCGACCTGACAATATGCATTCTGCTCATAAAACCTGTCTAGGTCACTGCTCTACCTAAAATCTTTCTAAAGTTCCCCATTATCAAATGGACACAGCTTAGACTTTTTGAGGGGTGGTATATAAAGCTCTTGGTGTCATGATCTTTGCTTGTTTTTCTGGTTTCAACTTCCTGCCCCTGTCCTTGCATTTCAATGGACTTCCACCTGCCGTGCTGTTCCATTCCTCCAGGAACTTACATGGTCTACTCCTGTCACCTGGCACACCCTTGCTACTTCTCCATGCAACCTGTTCATTTATCAAGGTGCAGTTGAGGCATCTTCTCTTTCCAGGAAGCCCTGCCTCCTGATTAAACACTCTTCTATGTACCTATGACCCTGAACAACCTCCAGCTTACTGCAATTACAAGTTCATCATATTGAACCATGAGCTCCTAAAGGACAAAGATTATCTTCTTTATCTTCATGTGCAGAGCAATAGACTACCTAAACATCCAAACTGTTTTTTGAATTGAACTAAAATAGGTATATACAGAAATCTCTCCATCACTCCTAACTGCCACTTGGACCAAAGCTGATTAAGGTTACATCATCTAGAAATTGTGATCTGAAATTACCTAATGCAAAGTGTGATGCTCTTTGATGAGGTGAAAAACAAAAGTATAGTAATGAGTTGTTGAAAAGACTCCTAAATACCACCTAGAGCTTTTTTCCCTCATATTTTTGACTGTCTCACATGGGACAGAAATTTCATTTCCTATATATGTGTACAATTCTATTCTTCCATTTTTTTCTGTAGTGGGTTTTTGTAATTGCCATTAGAAAGATGAGACTACTTCAATAATTTTTATCTAGCTCAGATTACAAAATATTGGGTACCTCATTGCTGCCAGGCATTTATGGTATGAAGATAAACAAGGCTTTTATTTTCATTTCTTAAAATAGTTTACTATATGTTATAATAGGAGTAAATACTTGGTAAACAGTAAACTAAACATGGCAGTCAATTAAAGGTGAGGTGGTCAGGACATGAATATTTCAAGCAGAAAAAAACAGCATGAGCAAAAGAGTGGAAATATGAAAAGTATACAGAATATTCAAGGATTATCATTAGTTGCATGCAGCTTCAATAAAGGGGAGATAGAGCACTGCAGAATGAGAGCATGCAAAGATCCTTGAATATCAAGCTAAGAGTTTTCAGAGCTTTATAAATACGAAGGTGGCCTAGTCAGATTTGTATTCTAAGAAATCACTGTGGGGGGCTTGGGTTGTGGCTCAGCAGCAGAGTGCTTGCCTAGCACGTGTGAGGCACTGGGTTCAATTCTCAGCACCACATATAAATAAATATAGGTCTATCAACACCTAAAAAAAAAAATACACACACACACACACACACACACACAAATCACTGTGGACTCAGTAAACAGTGGCCCTGAGAGAACAAGACCAGTTATCAAGATGCTTTTACTTTGTTAGCAAAAGAAAAATCTTGTCTTCTAGCTTGTACCTCTTGGTATAGGGTCATCATATGATTTATAATCCAAATACAGAATACTTCTGAGAGTGGAAGGAGGCACTCAATGACAATAAGAATTTGTATGTGGAGACATAAGAGTGCCCTTTAGAAATGATCATTATGTAAGAATATTATAAACTCTAAGGCACTACACAGAGAATCTGGGTGTTTTAAAGAATGCTCTCTTGTCCTGGGTTTGGAGTTAACTTTATTACCTAATAGTTAGCATGCACTCCCTGATACTTATACTTAGGTTTTAGCTCTCTCTTCCACCAGGATCCCACACTAATAAAATTAGACAATGGGTACGTTAACATTTTAAAAACATAACCATGCCAAATGTCAGATTTAGCATTTTGCTATGGTTTTCTTAAAAATGACTTTCCTTTCACCATCTACCTTCCTGTTATTTTCTTTCCCTCAGGGTTTTTTTTAATCAGTACCTAGAACCTTAATTTTGAGGTAACTATATCATATCCTCCATTAATTCTGTTATTATGAAAAAGAACAATGTGTAAGCAGGGCCTGATTAGTGATTTTCATTTCAGTATGACAAAGAAATTATCGTCATCAACAAAGCGGTGGCATGTTCCAATAATTCAAGAAATGGAATATTTGATTTGCCAATAACTCCTGGAGAAGAACTGGAAGTCATTGACACCACTGAACAAAATCTAGTGATATGTCGCAATTCTAAAGGGAAATGTAAGCTTTTCAGCTTATTGCCCATAAAATGTCACTGTTCAAAAAAATACAAAAGCATTTTCTCTAAAAACTTCAGATTAGTAACAGTTTTTTTTTTCCTATAGATGGATATGTACTCATTGAACATCTAGATTTCAAGTAAGTGGTTCAATTTTATACTTCAAATCGTAAGTTATAAATACTATGGCATCATGTTCATTACTCTCAAGGAAAGACTACTGAATTTACTGAAATTCAGGAATATTAAATATGCAGATCCTTCTCTATTCTGTAAGGAAACATTAGGAAAGATTTTATTACTGTCTCCTGAGTATATTATCAAATTGCTATACAGGGCATATTTATAAACATCATAAAGGAACATGAAAATATGAAACTAGGTAAGAAAATTCCGCAGAAACCTCCTATTAGCCTCTACTTCAAAATGTATTCCTTTTTTCCTAGGCATCAAGGTTGGTCCAGATAGAAAGGTCAAGATCAGAAGGGAAAGGCTGCACAACTGAGAAGAGATCCTAGCATCTTAATCCTGCCTCACAGCAGTTTCGGTTCACATGTCAAAGTGAGATGCAATCTCCAGGCACGGTGGCACACACCTGTAATCCCAGTGGCTTGCGAGGCTAAGGCAGAGGGATCATGAATTCAAAGCCAGCCCCAGCAAAAGTAAGGTGCTAAGCAGCTAGTGAGACCCTGTCTCCAAATAAAATACAAAATAGGGCTGGGGATGTGGCTGTGGTCAAGTGCCCCTGAGTTCAATCCCTGGTACCCACCCCCCAAAATAAGATGGAATCTGTGGAAACTTTTGTTGGGCTCTTGGAAGAAAAAACAAGAAATCCTCAACATTTAGTTGTTGGTTTTACTCCTAATAGTTTTCTCTTTCAATGCCTATTTCACTGCTGGTATGCAAGAAAAATGTGAAACTGTGTATGCAAGAACTTGCTTAATGAGCCATATCCAAACTTAGAAATCGAGACTATTCAGTTGTGCAGATGGCTGGTTTGCTTCTAATATTAGTATACAGTATTTGTAATTTCTAGATATTGTGGTTTAAATTTGGTACAATTAAATTCTGGTAATGAAGGTCCTTAATATACTCAAATTTAAGGTACAATAAACAATTCTGACTTAATCTTTTAAAAAAAATCAAGGTGTAAGTGTCCTTTTCCTTTATCACAAAAACAGTCTTATCAATGCTATTCAACACTGGTTTCCTTTGGGAATAGGCTGCTGAAAAATAATTAAGTTCAAGTAGTATCATTTAAAGATGTTTCTAAACATATTTAACAAAATCTAAAAAAATATGTGCTATCTCACTTTAAAATATTGTTGTCTAAAATAAGGACAATTTTGTCTGTGCCCCAAAACTTAATTCAAATAGAATTCAAGTATTTTTACTTAGATGAAATGGAAATTAAAAAGCAGAGCTGTAAACAATGATTCTATTTTTTAAATGATGTGTACTGCATGTGAGATTTTAAAAGTTGAATGCATATGTAGAATTTATATAAGTGGCTTTATATGTACTGAAACACTGGAGAATTTCCCTCAGTTCTTTAAGCAGAGCAATTCTGGCCTTCAAGGACACATGGGTTCCATGGCCTCTTGCTCCATACTTTGAGACTACTTTTTAAGCTCCTACATTCTTTTACATTTTTTTGCACGTTCTAAATGGCACTTGCTAATAAAGGCCACATTTATTCTAAAAGACAGAAATCAAAGGTATTTGTATAGTTTAGAATTTAGAGAATAGCATAATTAAAGTTATGAATGAAATGGATAGAGGATTAAGAAAGGTGATACAAAGGTGACACTGAAGCATGGAGAATCCCATGCTCTGTCTGGTGACTATGAAGACATCTGAGGCAAATGGAGTGGGAAGACTGCTGGGAAATGGGGTGTTTGGGCTAGAACACAACCCAGCTTTTTTCTCTAGAAAGTGGTGTGCCACTCAAGGGTTAAGCAGGAAGAAAATGCCAGATGTTTGGGAAAAGGGAGGTGTTTTAGCTATTTTACCACTTGACCTAAAGACCTGACAAGAACAATGCTGAAGAAGAAAAGTTTATTTGAAGTCAAGGTTTCAGTCCCTAGGCGGTCAACTCCATTGCTCTAAGTCTGAGGTGATGCAGAACATCATGGTAGAAGGGTATGGAGAACAAAAGCAGCTCAGGACACCTGCGATCAGGAAGCACAAAGGGAGAACTCTCCCTCACCACAGACAAAACATGCCCCAAAGCCATGTATCCAGTGACCCTCCTCCTCTAGCCACACCCTACCTGCTTAAAGTTACCAATTAATCCATTCAAGCAGATTAATGCATTGATTAGGTCAAGACTCTCATAACTCAATTGTTTCCTCTACTTTCTTGTGCTGTCTCATACATGAGTTTGGGGGTGTGGGGGGGCGGAACATCTCATATCCAAAGCATAACAGGAAGCGATTGCATAGATAACAGAGGAAAAAGACTGTTTTTGCAATATTCTAAGGAAAAGGTCATCAAGACTTAATTGAAGATAGCAAGGATTGAAGTACATAGTACAAGAGCCCCATCAGAGGTAAAGGAGACATCATGTCTTGATGACTGAGAAGGTGAGAAGGAGAATTAGGGAATGACTCCAAGACTTTTTTAGGAGATGAAATTAAAGCTCATACAAAAAGATAGTAATTTATTTCTGCTTAGACTAGGGACCGTGGACTCCTGAATTAAATTTACTACCCAGTAATGGGCAACTGGGGCCTCTCCTACTTCTAGTCTGAGACCTGTTGCAGTTGACACTGCAGAAGAGGACAAGTATGGTCTGTGGGCAAGGAAGTAAATGCGAGAGTATATGGCTATGCTGAACAGAAACCTTCCATGCATTAATCCTGTTCAAAGAGAAGCCAATTCACCAATGAAGTATTTAAATCTTGGAGGGGCAGTGGGATTAAATCTGAACTGAGATAGAGATGCCCTGGTATTTTCACCTTACCACAGAGTCTCTTCTAATTCAATGATTTAGCTCTGTTGGGTCTTAATTCCCTCATTAGTAAAATGCAGCTAAAAACACTCATCTACTTTACAGTGCTGTTATACTGTAACATGATTTAAGTGGAAGTGTTCTACAATCCTTGATAAACAATACTGTATTAGTGTTATCATACCTGGATTTTTCTGAAGTTGGAGATGCTGAGAACAAAAACTATATTTTAAAAATTCAAATCTTAAAAGACTTGAAAGAATGGATGAGGTTTGAGAATTTCTTTTACACAGACATAAAAAATATTCAGTTTTAAAAACCCATTAAATGTTTTTATAGTAGAAACTACTTGATTTAACATAAATTTATTTCCTAATTACTGATACAGCATATCTTTTTAGAATTGGTTGTATTTTATCAACACTTAGTGTGGTTATGTTTTTCACAAACAGTCACATTTCTTTCCTTCTCTAAATCAAACTAATTTTCTCATATTATTGATCTACAAAATTTTTAAACCTAAACACCATAATTAACACTTCAGAGATGCCCAAGCCAATACTGTCAGTCTCCTAGAAATTAGCATAAAGCTTCAATGGAAAGACTAAGTTTCTATTTTAATTTTGTAGTAAAAGACAGTAAAGATAACACCATCCTGTCAGGTAAGATAGCACACACAGATTCTTAATCCTAACAGAGGATAACTATAACATGCAGGCTAGCTCTCTAGCAACCTTAATGTATACCAGAAAAATCTTTCCTTCCCCCATCTTAGCACCTCCATGAAAACCCTGGTCTTCTGAGATAACAACAGCATCCTTTGTCAACCAAGCCCTTTCCTGCACATCTTTAGAATGAATGTGTGTGTGTGTGTGTGTAGAGAAAAATGAGTATAAACCTCTAATGATGCTTCTTTTGGTTTCTTTAAACTTGCTGTACTTTTCAAATTTCCTACAACAAGCATCCCCTACCCATGCAATTTAGGAAATAGAGGAAAAAAATCTTTACAAAAAAAATTTTTTTTTCTTTAAAATTTAGAAAAAGAAAACTAAAATTTTGACTTATCCAGACTTTGATGTTTATATTTTTTTCCTTTTTAGTGAGGACTAGCGTTTTTCAAAAAGCTGCTCTTAGATAATGTCAATATGTAATGTGATGACAGTATATAAGGTTACATTTACATTGTTCACTTTCTATTCTCAGCAGGATTTCGTATAAAATTCTATTGTTAGTTTGAGGGTCTTTCTCCCCTTTTCTATGGCTGTACTGAGCAGAATTTTGGCCTCTGTGATATTTACCCTCTTGTGTTATGTGTGTGAACACTTCATGTGACTTTGTAGAAGGGGTTTTATATATGGAATTAAACTTGCTAACCAGTGGACCTTAAAATAGGAAGATACCTTACATTATCCAAGTGGACACAACTTCATCACATGGGACCTTAAAACTGGAAAAGGAAGACAAAAGAATCTGCCAGCCAGTTAGAAAAGTGGTATGAGAAGAGATCCCAAGCATGAGTCCCATTGCCATTAAAGATGAAGGGAGCCATCCATGGATCAGGGAATGCCAGTGGCCTCTAGAAGTTGTGAATGACCCCAAGGCAACAGCCAGGAAGGGAACGGATTCCTCAGCCCTATAGCAACATGGCATTAAATTCTGCAAATGATCTGAATGAATCTGGAAGCAGATTCTCTCCCAGAGCCAAGCTCTTGTTAATATTTTGGTTCTCAGCCTGTGCACAAAAACCCAGCTAGTAGGGCCCCTGGACTTCTCTGTAAGATAATAAATTTGTGTTGTTTAAGTGGTTGAGAAATTCGTGTTAAGTCCTTTGAAAAAAACAGTTAAGCTCAACTTGACTTTGGAATTCTAAGATAATAAATCTGTGTTGTCTTTAAATCTGTAGTAACTTATTATAGCAAAAATAGAAAACTATACAAATGGCTATGCTTAAAGTGTACAACAAAGACAAAAAAGAACAAAGATGGTGTGAAATCTCTGATGAGTCATAAATGATCTTTCTCTAAAACAGCTTTCTCAGTAACTGTTAGATGACATGCAGAATATTAGCTTAATGACTGAACAGAAACAAAAACATTTTCAAATTAACCAGTGACTTTAATTTGATTTTGTGGAAAAAGCATATAAGCAACCAGGCTGTTTTTCTCTTGTGTTTGTTACCTATAGTTGGTTCCACCGAGAGAACCAGTAGCTATGAAATGCAGTGTAATTCAAGACATCTTTCACATGGTTACTGGAAGATAGATCCTTCCCACAGATCATTTAACTCTCACAAAAAAAAATATTTAACAAACAAAACTGAAATATGAATACATCATTATTAAACCACGGAAGCACTGGAAATCTGGTGTTGGTTTTTCCCCTGAAACCAGTGGTCCCAATTTCAATAGTGTAAAAGTATTTTTAAATAGAGATGTATTCCGGCGTTCCAGCAGGTTAAGGTATCAGCCTATGGGTTTAGTTTTCTAAGATGGGCTGAGAAAGAATGAACACACAATGTTCTTGGAAAAAAAAAAAACTGAACAATTACTAGCCAATTGTACATAATACTATGATTGTCATGGACATAACCTGTCAACTTTCAGTTTTATTTGTTGTACTCAAAATTCACTGTATAACATTTTAGCACACATGATAAAGAACACAACCATTCTTCCTACAACAGTATCAAGGTACTATTCTTTGAGTTTACAGTTCTGTAACAACTTCACATTAAATACTTAAAACAGTGTATAACCATAAATGTTCGTGAATGATCTTGACAGAAAGCTGTATTTTGATACATTAAGGCAGCTTCAGCTGACACAGAAGTTCTGAATATTATCTGTTGAAACAATAAACAAGTTTGATATTTGAGTATCTGATGTTTCCAAGAAACTTTAAATATCTCAAAATAAGAACACCGTAATTTGTGAAACTGTGGTCTGAAACATTCTTAGCACTATGTTCTTACCACATAAAACTTACCTAAAAATCAAGATACTCATCAGTACCAAGGATATTTATAAAAAGAAGGGATTTACATTAAATACAGGGATATAAACCTTGCATTTAAACAAGGACCTTCAAACAATTTCTCACACACATCTGTGAGGTAGGTTATCGTCCACATTTTGTACGAGAAGTGTAAATGAGGTCATGTGACATGTGCTGCTAGAGCAGCCAAAAGGAGAATCAGATTCCAATTAGATTTTGTCTTTAGCTCGGTATTCTTTCTTTCCTTTACAAACTTATAAAATACAAAGACTACTAAACTTTGCATTCATTTTAAAAACATGAGAAGGCAGCCAAATATTTACCAAAGTGACTTTAAAAAGTGAAACATAATTTTGAGAAACAGAAAATACAGCTAGTGAATAACTTCTGGTAACGATAGTGTGAGGTTTGGCCAAAGGACTTGCAAACAGACAGGCAGAAGTCAACGAGATCATGTGCAGAGGGCAGATCTAAGGGGGAAATGAGAAGGATCAGAAAAAAAGAAATTACAGTTCAAACAACTTTACTCTTATTGTTCCTATAACTTGAGAGAAGGCACAATTTAGTGTTTGTTTTTATAACAGGATGTTTCTCTTTCCCATTTTAGGAAAATGTCATCTATTGAGAAAAATGGCCTTTTTGGGGTAACAAAACATACTTAAAAGGGAATTTTATCTGTGAAAATTAGATTAGCAGAAAAAAATTAACCATGCAATTCTTCTTGCCTAGAATATTTGTTCCATCTTGAAATTTTAAATTAACTCAAAGTAGCAAACCTTGAATTAAAAAAGAAAACACTGTATAAAGCTTGTCAAAACTCTATATACAAGTTCAAAAAATTTTCATGCTAGGATATTTTAAATACTGTTTTTTCCTGGAAGGAGTGCTCTATTCTAGGATTTCCTTAATTGCACTTTAAACATAATTGAAATTCACCTACCCTGCTTGTCCAAATAATCATGAGTAAGTTGCATAAAATCTAAACTGCTTTAATATAAACTATAGTTACTAAAAGTTCCATACACAGCCAAGGCTGCAGACTGGCATTGCTATGCAAGACTAGCAATAAACATTAGCACTGGCTTGCAAAATGAATACAGGACCACAGTCTGATAACTTCTAGACCTGCTCTGATTCTTATCAGTTTATGGCTGAAGAAGTTTAATTAAAACTTACTCCAGTTAAGACTGTGGGTCCTGGTCTTTGTTCTGTTACTATTCAGTGGCATCAAATGCATCACATATACCTGTGGAAAAGGCTAGTAAGGATGCCAGCAACTTGTCTAGTTAGGTTTACATACATTTTAAAGCTCTTCAAACTCAAGTTCAAAGTTTTAAAAGGTGTGGGAGAATATCAAGCCAATCACAATTAGGTAGTTCATGAACAGAAATATACTCTATGAAAATAGGGTTGAATCATTTACTATACATACAACATGAAAAATTACTATCCTCTATATGAAATTTAGAGAAGCCTAATTCAGGAAATAGTTAAAAATACTAATAGATAGGGACTAAAGCTATTTTTCTTTTTTAGAGATTGTGCTATAAGAATCACATAAATAAAATTATATGAAGAACTGTGTTCTAAAGTTTCCTCAGTACTTTTTAAGCACCCTCAATAACTTAGAAGTACCTATAAAAAATCAATATGCTAATCATAAATACTTCAAATAATTACACCTGGTTGGTAAAATATAATTAAGAAACATTAGTTAAGTCTACTTTATGTCACTTTAAGACTGAAAGCAATACATTTGTGTTTATTTTTTGACTACTCAAGATGTTTCATTCATTCAGACTGTTCTGCCTAGAGGAAAAATGGTATAGATTGATCACCACTGAATACTCATATGATCTTAAAGCCTTGTGGAAGAGCTCTCTAGCCCTGTTTCCTCATCCAGAGAGTGGTAACATAATATGCTTTTTCTGGTTACACACAAGTATATTGTAATAGTTAACAGATATGGAGGGTCCGTCAATCTAAAAATCACTATAAAAACGTCTGAAACATTTCCATCACCATGAATAAGCCAAGTAGACATGATATTTAACCTGTCTGGTTTTCTGGATGATTTTTGCTATTTTTATATGAGAGAGCAGCTGTATTTAGAAAAATATTCAAGTACATACCATCAAAGGCTTCACCAAACCAAAAATTGAACTTTCAAACTAGTATAAAATTCTAAATATATAAAAAAGTGAACACTAATGCAAACCATACGAAAAGTAGAAAAGGCAGAATTTTAAAGCTCAAAAGTACCCTAGTGGTCTTTCCTCTATCCCTCCTATTTTGGGGTCACAAAAATGAGACCCAATGCAGGGTGTAACTTCCCAACAGATTGCACATATCCCTCATGCAGAGTTTTTAACAGTCTCTGAGAACTGCTATTAATAACATTCCTTTTTTTATTTTAAAGTCACTGGATGACAGCAGGACCAGGTAAAAATGCCAGATGATTGAAATGGTATCTTTAAAAACAAAAACGACAAAGCTGTGAATATGTCTAGCATTTAAATATTGGGACTGTATAGGTATTAATGGGATTTAAATTATTAACCAGTGAATAGACAAAAATATGTCTGTGGTAGGCATCTTCCAGGCTTCCACATCTTACAAATAGATGGTGTGCCTACATTAACTCATATACGACACATTAGCAGATGCTACAGATAAAGTAGTCCAAAAATTTGTAATGGTTACAATTATTTTCTAAATTATGTCTCATTTAATTCTAAATATGTATATTCCCTGAGTACAAATTGGCTAGGGAATAAGAGAAAGCAAAGCCAAATTATGTAACTATCCTTGAAAACCTATTTGCAGAAAATGGAGAATTGTGCTACAAATAGCTAATTCCCTGACATAGAAAGACTATTATTTCTGATTAATTTGGGCTCCTGGATTCTCTTTATGGATGACTAGTACCAAAGAATACAAACACTAGAGGTTACAAAAGTGTCTCTTACAAGATTAAAACAAACACCCAACATGTAAATGTTTTGCCTCCCTCCACACACATTTACCTTGAGACAGTATCTGTTTTTACACTGAAGACAACAGGAATTAGCTTTAAATACAGCATACTAAATAAAAGTATTCAGAAAATATTCACTGACTAAACATTTGAAAGAATTAATGATACTCATTTCCCACAGTCATAAGCATGAGTCTGCGGCCTTAAGTCTTTTACATGAGTAATCTTATTTAAGATTTTTCAGTCATCCATTATTACAAAACCTAATTAAGAAAACCAACATGCTACAAAACAAGTTGTAGGTGTAAAAACTCTTAATCCACAACTCACTCAAGATGAACATGTCTGCAAGGTAAAATCAAATGATTCTCAATTTTGAATGAGGTTCTCCCAGATACCTGATAAGGAGACAAGAAGTGCTAACAATTTCATTCTTAGCTACCCTAATTATGGCAACCTGGGCAATAATTTTCCTGAAAAAGTGTTTTCCAAATTTTTCTTTTCTCATGGAACAAATTTTTTTGAAGTAATAAGTTAATTCGGGCAAAGCAGTTTTAAAAAACTATACATTTTTTCCTTTTGTCCCAAAAGGACTTGTCAAAGTCTTCAATACTCATACCCCCTGGCATCCTAAGGAGGAGAGGTGCATGCAGTATTCTACAAACTTACCCCACAGAATCTCTTATCCTTTGGGAAACCTTCTAGAACCACATGGAGTTCATTTCCATAGCACAGCCTAGACCTACCTATAATCTAAAAATAGAAGCTCTCCCCAGGATCTCAACTAGAGGAAGCTGCTCTTAGCCCAAGCCTACATACCACATCCACAGTTAACCAGTTTATAAGACTGAAACCGGAATTGGAGATTAACAACAGATTATTTCCTTCTCTATGCCCATGAGCAACAAAAAACCTATGACAACATTCTAGTCTCTTTTATGCTAGAATGAGTATCCTCATTATATTATAATAAACCAATTTATTATACTACCTAGATTCACGGAATATTTATTTTTAAATTATGCAGAAAAGAACCAAAACTATGACCCTCAGATCCCCTAAAATTCAACAGGTAACTCTCCAACTGTGGATGTTCATGAATATTGGCAAGAATGAGAAAATTGTAAATAAATTTTATCTCTCAAAAAACATTATAATCATCCATATAAGGTAATTTTGATATGAAAAAGTGTCTCATGTTTGATTAGATAAAAGAAGTGACAATGCCACTAGATTCCTTCCTACTATTTATTTGCTCATAAAATTGTTGTGTAATTAAGCAAATACTATAAAGTGGCCTTACTTTTCACAAGAGGGGCATATGCACATTGGGAGAAGTCAAAACTATGCCATACTGATAACGCCCATCACACTTAAACAGCAGGACTACTTATTTCCATAAAATAACTACTAAAAATATTACCCTCTGGTGCCACAAGATGGCAGTCTTTCAAAGGTTAAACCTTAAGCTGTCTCAAGCTGCAACCCTGTGGTCTTTCCCAAACTGGTGAATAAGGATTCCATACATATTCCATATATATATATATATATACATATAATATATACATATATATACATATGTATATATGTAATTTATATATATAGAAAGAAGTTGGACTTACAAGTTAAATAACATCATTTTTTAAAAATCTACAAAACAATTTGATGTGACACCACTGAAACTCATGACTCAAAAGATTAAAGATACAGACGTATTTGAGAAACTTGGTCTAGCATTCCCATTTGCTTCTTGGTAGAAAACACATTATTTTTGGCAAAGAGGAACCTGTCAAAGCAATGTCATTTTTTGTTTTCAAGAGCTTAATATTTTTAGGGTGAGTCAGGTGAAATGAGATTGTTAATTACAACATAAATACAATAAATGAATAAATACAAAATTAGATAAATTACACATAATTTAAAAATTAAATACTTTTACTAAAACAAAATATAATCGATGTCCTATTATCCTGCTATATATAGTTTTTCCTTTAACCTTAAAAAATCTTTTTTGCAAAGCAAAACAAAAAAATCTGGTTTTCGATTAAAAGAACTGTTATGTGAATACGTATATGTAATATATGTAAACAACACATATATTTATTTAGGAAAGACTGTTTAAGGCTTCCCTGCCCCAACTGGTTCATCAGTGAAGGTCACAGCCTATTAAACTTTGGAACTACACAAAAGCCCTTAGGGCCAGAACAATGTTTTTGAACTGAATGGCTAGCAACCAAGAAAGGGAACCAAAAAGGATTCAAAAGCTGACTGATTCAATCAGTCACTGAAGATGAAAAAATAAACAAGGACAATGGCTATTGGGGAAGGTGGAGGAAGGGAGTGCCATCAATAACAAACTAACTCCAAGTGAAGAATTAGTACCATGAGATGCAACAGGATCCTAACCTTTTAACTCTCCTTTCCCCACCCTCTCCCCATACACATAAAAGATCAGAATTCTTTCAAGGGATTGCTGATATTTTGCTTTGCTTCACTGAACTGTCTACTGTTTTATCATTCTTGATGAAAATGTAAAAATAAATAGACAAAAAGAATTTTAGAAAGGTAGGTTTTAAAGACATATTTTAAAACTATGTAAGTTTATGAAAAAGACAAATTACTTCAAGTCCAGATATTCCAATGCCTGCTAAGCTGAACCTTGAAGGCTCTTAAGATAAACATTATCATTCAGGGAAATCTCAAGATAAAAGCCCTGAGAGAGTCAAAGCTGTTTTTAAGGAACCTGGAAATTATGAGTACCTTTTAGAGACCACAGCCTTCCAGCAAGTGCTAAGTAGTACTGTTTGAAGAGTACTGCAAAAACTGTTTGAAGAACTTGATTTCTGAAATGTTCAGAGCAGACTTTAAGGAGTCCAACATTTAATTTTTTTTTTTTTTTCGGTACTGGGATTGAACCCAGGGGTACTTAACCACAGAGCCACAACCCCAGTCCTTTTTAACACAGGGTCTCACTAAATTGCATAGGGCCTCACTAAGTTGCAGAGGCTGGCTCTGAACCTGTGATTCTCCTGCCTCAGTGTTCCAAGCTGCTGGGAATATAGGTGTGCATCACTGCACCCAACTAATATCTTACTAATGGCTCTTTAATTTTTTAAGAACTTTGTGCAAGAAAATGGGGACCATAAACACAGCTCAAAGCCTGTGAGATTTAGGAAGTAAAATGGATTTATCTATGCTAGTAAAGCCAGATGCTGTTGCAAATCACCCTTAAGTTAGACAGCTCATCAGTGAGGTGTGTTCATCTTATGTAGTGAATTCACAACTACAAAGTAACAATCTTCATCAACATTCACCCATTAACAATACTGCCTATGTGAATTTAACACAGGCACAATAGAATTATGGAGTTCTAAAAGTAAGTATCAGACTTTTTATGGCATTGCAAGTTCCCTGTAAATATTCATGTCTCTCAATTAATATTGCAAAGTGGTATCTGGAAGATAATGATTTAAAGAATGTATCTGATTTTCACAGTGCAGTAACAGAAAGATAGAAATCAGGGACAGATCATCAACGGGCTAAAGTAGTGATCAGACTGGCACACATTTCAAAAAAATCCATGGTGTGACTGCCCAGGCGAGGGGAAACTGAAGACAATGTGCTTCCAGTCAAAGAACCAGTGAGAGAGCCAGAAAGCGAATGGCTCTCTGCAGTCGCAGAATCAAAGCTGGATCTTGGTCTGTGTAAGCCAGCAGCAGAACAGGAACGCTGAGGTGTTGAGGAACCAGATCTCTGCTCCACCACCTCATCTGAAATGACCAAAGAAATGCAATTGATTTGAGAGGTCCATTTGCCTAAGTCCTTCCTATGAAGTTGTTATATTCAGAATAGTAAGTAAGCAACTCTGAGCAAGGGCAACTTAGAAATGAATGTCATAAGTCAGGCATGGTGGTACATGCCTGCAGTCTCAGCAACTCGGGAGAATGGGGCAGAAGGATGGCAGGTTCGATACCAGCCTCAGCAACTTAGTGAGACTGTCTCAAAATAAAAACTAAATAACTCAGTGGTAAAGCACCACTGGTTTCAATCCCCAGGACCAAAAAAAAGAAATTAATGTCATATTTCAGTGTTTTAGGAGCAGAGGAGGCAATTCCTTTTTCCTCCCATAATCACAACAGACATCACTAATCACAACACTTAATCAAATACAGACCCTAAAACCTTCTCAAAAGAGTGCCCAGCATGAACACTGAAATGAAATTTCTGCCCATGAAGAAAACACATCATTGGCAACATGTTTTCTTCTAGCACATTAACAGAAAATAATTACATAGGCATGCATGTGTGTATATGTGTGTGTGTATCCTTTCACTTACATTCTGGCTAAATCTAAATTATTTGAAATCTAGTAAATGACTACTCACCATGTCTTTGAGATGATTTTTAACACTAGGCCAACAAGTGGCCAAGTTTGATTTAACAGCTCCCGAGTTACATAGTTTCCTTACCATCAATGCTTTTAAAATCCAAAAGATAGCTCCTATTATCAACCAGGTAAAGTTGTAAGCTCATTTTCACATAATTGCCAGTCACTGGATTTTTTCTTCTTACACGAAGATGATATGCATTCACTACCTAAAGCAGGAAATTAATAAAAATAACAAAAAGAACATTCTTATTGAAAATAACAATAGTGAATTCTGATTGAAAAGAATGTTAAAAATAATTGGATGGGGTAGGAAAGAATTAATGAATTTTTTTTCATATTACAGGCAGTTTATTTTAATATTCATTTAATTCTCACAATTATATATAGCATTTATGTACAGCAATTACAATAACATAAAGAGAACTCAGATTATATAGTCCAGCCTTCACTCCAGATACACATCCATTCTAAGAATCAATCATTATCTTGGTTACCCAGTCTCTGCTTGAATACTTTTACTGATGAATATTGTTATGGTTTGGATATGAAGTGCTCCCCAAAAGCTCACATGTGAAACAATACAGGAAAATTCAGAGGAGAAATGATTGGGTTGTAAATCTTAACCCAATCAGTGAATTAACCCCAGATGAGATTAACTGAAGTGGTATGGTGTGGCTGGAGGAGGTGTGAATTGGGTGTGGCTATGGGGTATATACTTTGTATCTGGAAAGTGGCGTTTCTCTCTCTCCCTGCTTCCTGAAGATAGGAGCTGCTTCCCTCTGCCATGCTGTACTGCCTACATATTCTGCTTTATCTCAAGCCCTAAGGAGTGGAGTTTATTTTTCTTTTTCTTTTTTTTTGGTACTGGGGATTGAACCCAGGAGCACTCCAACCACTGAGCTACATCTCCAGTCCTTTTTATATTTTATTTAGAGACAGTGTCTCATTGAGTTACTTAGGCTGGCTTTGAATTCTCGATCCTCCTGCCTCAACCTCCTGAGCTGCTGGGATTACAGGTTCCCCTCACATATTCCAATAGATTTGAAATGAAATTACACACAAATTTTAAAAGAGAGTAAAATTGGCTGATAGTAAAAAAAAATATGCCCTAAGTAAGGATTAAAAGAACCAAATAAGAAAGTTTCTCAACTTGGAGAAAACTAATTATTGACTGAATAAATATGTCCTGATGGTATAATTAACACTGACTTAGTTTTCACTGCCACTCACCTCCACCACCCTTTAAATAAATAAATAAATAAATAAATAAATAAATAAATAAATAAATAAATATTTTAAAAAATCTTCCTAAACAGAGAAAAAAGTGAAAACATATTGTCTTTGAAGACTTGGGACTTTTTGTTGCTATAAAGCATCTGAAACAGGTGGGTCATTTTTTCAGATAATTTCAAATTGATTAATTTTTGTTCATTAGCCAAAAATGCTATTTCATAATTCAAAATATGTAAGCTCCAATATCAACAGCTCTTCATCCATACAAACATTTATTTGTTTTGAATACATATGTCATGATACTGAGAAGAATGGGATTAAATTAGCCTGAAGAATCAAGCATACTAAATTTATATCTAAATCAAAAATAATTTTATATTGACCTCAGTACTCAGCTGCTCAGACAGCTTGGTATATACAGCAAAATGGATTCTACAAATGACCTTAAATGCACCACAATTTGCTACCTTCCATTCAAAATCCAGCTGCTTCATAGCCCGGTAAACTTCAGCCATAATGTCATATGGTTTGCTCTGGCTTCGGATTCCAAGATGCCACTTAGCTTTTTTCACAGCTAAAGACTTCGGCTTAGTCGTATTCAGTGCATCCAATGGACACCGTGCTTTGGGGCTGTCTGCTATAAGAGGTGGCATTCTTTCTGGATGAGGTTTCAGGCCTGGGGGAATATGCATGGCACTATCATCCATAAAAGAACCAGTTGGAGGACTAGAGGCGAGGTAGAACTCACTGGCTTGGTTCATTATTCTCCGATTGTCAATGATAAGATGATAAGCCACTGCAAGCTGGTCTTGAGGGTCACCACTATATAAACTGTTCATTACTTCTGATTCTGTACACTCAAATTTTTCACATACTTCTTTCACAGCCTCATCATCAATAACATTAGCATCATAAGAGGGGTCTTCAGGAAATAAGTAATTGGGCAAATCTTGTTTAAACCATTCATGCTCTCTAGAAAAAAACACCACAATACACTATTGTAAGAACATGCTTTGGCAAGTCCCAAACAATTTAGACACAGGGCAATACAATATAAAAGACTCAGAAAGATCTGGTCACCAGTCCCAGCTCTGACACGTACTAGCTATGTGATCCTGGGCAAGGTAATTAATTCCTACCCTTGAATAACTAGAGTTACTCAGACCTGGATATTAGGCTGCCATTTTCTTGAAAATGATCAAAGTGACCAAGTTATTTCAAGCAAGAATTTAGAATTTTGTGCAGCAATTATCTTTTTCCATGAGTTTGAAAGTTTTCCAATACCTAAAACATTCTGATGAGATCGGTATCAACAATAATGACTTTTGGTAGCAAAGAAATATGTCACCATTTAGAAAATCTGCATAGATTAATAATGCAAAATATTCCAATGACAAATGCATGGGTGACAGAATCATACATACCCAGGAGAATAACTCGAAATGCAAGACAGTCCAGTTGATTAAAATGTAATAAAGTGTAAAAGTACAAGTTTTCTCATCTGATATTGCACACTAATATGTCAAAGAAGAATATCACATTTATTTAAAAGGCCATTAAAATACTCCTTTCCAATCACTTACCTAACACAGGTCATATTTTCCTCATATACTTTAACTAATATAAAATATTATGATTGAATGAAGAAGCAAATATCAGAACCTAGCTGCTTTAATTAACATAAACATTAAGAAGACTTACAAAAATGTAAAATAACACCACTCTTCTCATAGGTTTTTGTTTTGGAAAATATTATTTTTCATAAAAGATTATTATTTACATTAACATAATGGGTTCATTGTTTTAGGTGAATTAAATATTTTTTTAATTTCTCGGTTTTAATTCTAATATGCTAAATATTGATAAATATACACTTTTTTTAAAAAAAAAAACAACTTCTTTGAGGTTCTTTATAATTTTTAGGAATGGAAAGAGATATTAAACTGAACAGTTTGAGAACCACTCTCCTAAATCCTATTTTCTCACACTTCTGGACATGTTCACTTGACATTAGTATTGCCATCCTCAATTATCACATATCTTTTCATCTAACACCCACTACGCCTTCAAGATTGTTTAAGCACTGATATGTAGACCTGGGTACCCCTTAGGCTATAACCAGATCAATATACATTTTGACTGAATGTTTTCTATTTCACTGATTATTTATGAACATTTACTGAGGACACACTTCAACAAGACACACTCCTCTGGGCAGACTGTATGCTACCTGATACAGATTAAACAAGTATTCATAAGAATAAATATAGGGTTACAAAAATACAAATATGTAAATCTTGTGGTGAAGATTGAGGGTGGGAAATCAGGGAACAAAATGAGGGCATATAATTCAGAATGGGAGGCAGAGATTAAGGAAGTTGCTCTGAGTAACATTTAAGCAAACACCAGAATGGTCAGAAGTCAACTAAGCAAAAGAATTGAGAAACAGGTATTCCCAGCGAAGAAATAGTCTATTCAAAAGACCTTGAGACAAGAAAGAGATTTGCCATGCTCTAGGAACTGAACTAGCCCAATATCATGAAAGCATAACAAGTGGTACGATGGAGCAATTAAAGAAAACAGGTATTTATGAGAGTTGTAGCAAAAGTTGTCAAAAATTTAACTCTTTCATAATTCTGGAAAATTGAATGCATCAATCTAAGAAGTTTTTAAGAAAAATAGCTGAATCTCAGCAAGAGAAGTGAGACATATGACTTTTTAAGATGTCCAATATTCATCTCCTTTTCTCCAGCTACACAGTAGATTTAAAAACCAAGAGTCACACAATTACATAGCTGAGAAAATCAACAGTGTAAAAATCACAGGAGTAGGACAGACAGAAGAGCAAAGAGGTTCAGAACTCTCCAAAAGTCTTACCCCAAGAGGATGTCATTATTTCACACATCTAGCAATTCCCTGGAAACCTCCACTGATGGTCCTTGCTTTATTTGACATGAATCAGAGTTCACTCACAGCTTCTCTCAGGGCATTCATCAAAAACAATCAATGACAACTGTTTAACATCCCATCTGTATGAAGCAGCAAGAAGAGATGTATAACCAAGAAGCTGACCAAAAAACTTACAAGGAAAATCTAGGAAATAAGAGTTCCAAAGGGGTCTTTGAAAAGTTACGTATGTTCCTGGGATTTAAGGTTGCCAGAAACATATGCAAGGCTGTGTGCATGCCCACGAAAGGAGAAGGCTCTAATTTCTCATCACTGGCCAACTCTGAGGCTCTGCAAAGTAGTTGATGGTTAAAATAAAGTTATAAACAACTGTATGTCAGAGCACTGAACACACACCCAATACACAGATAACCTCTCATCAAGGCTAAGGGACTTATTAGAACACCAATCTTCTTTTTTTTTTTTAAAGATGGGATCTCACCATGTTGTCCAGGTTGATCTTAAACTCATAAGCACAAGTGATCCTCCCATATCAGCCTCCTAAGTAGCTGGGTGTGCCCCCAAACCCAGCTCAGATCATAGCATTTTAAGCAATCTGTTTAGCGGACTGGGAATATGCTCAGTTGATAGAGTGCTTGCCTTGCAAGCACAAGGTCCTGGATTCAATTCCCAGCACCGCAAAAAAGAGAGAGAGAGAGAGAGAGAGAGAGAGAGAGAAATCTGTGTAATCATTAGCTGACCATTCAGGTAACAAGGACAGACTTCAGTAACCATACATGACAAAGAATACAAAATTTAAGAAATTATTTCAGGAAAATCACTGAACAAATAAGAACAATGACAATGATAAAACAAAACAATTATAAATTCCAGATATAAATCCATAAAAAAATAAAAACATGACCATATAAAATATGTATGTGAATGTTCAATGTTATACATAAAAAGCAAAAGGTGAAAACAACTCAAATGTCCATCAAATGATGAATAAACAAAATGTAGTATAGTCACACAATTGAATATTGATCAAGCAAAAAAGGAATGAAGTACTGATATATGCTACACAATGAAAATACCTCGAACATATGTTAAATGAACGAAGTTAACACAAGGCCATATTGTCTATGAATTCATTTATATGAAATGGCCAGAACAGATACAAAGACAGAGAGTAAACTAGTGGTTGACAGGCTGGGAGGAAAGGGAAATGGAAAGTGATTACTAGAGGTACACAGTTTCTTCTGAGGTTGATAAAAGGTTCTGGAATTAGATAATGGTAACACAATACAACTTTGTGAACATACTAAAAACCAGTGAACTGTGCAATTTAAAGGAATGGATTATAATAAGTGAATTATACCAATAAATTAATTTTTAAAAGCTAGTAAATAGAGAAAATCTACAATTTTTGTTTCAAATTAAGTTAGTCAAATGACCATAATTCTTCGCAAAAAGGTAAACTGCCAATTTTCAAAGCCATACTTGTAGCTTTTTATTTTAGGAGCCAATTTCTGAATTAACCTGAAACTTTTTGAGCTAAAACTTTTGGATGCTGAAGCAGTTCAGATTTTGGATTTCTAGGTAAGAGACACTTAACTGGCAAAGTCTATGCAAATATTCCAAAATTCCGAAATCTGAAATATTTCTGGTCCCAAGCATTTCACATAAGGGATACTAGACTTGTATAAAAATAAGACAGTACTGTCACAGTATTACGAGATACATGAAGTATTAAGACACCCTGGAGGAAGGATAAATTATCATTATGGAACATATGTTCCATATCAATATCAATATTGATAACAATTCCATATTGTTAACAATACGGAATAGTAGAAATAGTGTATATTTTTAATTTAGGCAAGTACCCAGTTGAGCCCTTTTAGCCCTTTATTAGCTGTGTAATTGCCAACAGTTTTATTCAACATTTAGTATGTGCCAGACATTGTGCATTTTGATAAGAATACTCGATCCCTAATTTAGAGGAACATGTCATAATTTAAGTTTCAGTTTCATAGTTTCTAAAATGAGAACAGTAGCAACTACCTATTGAAAGTTAAAATATTAAAACAGATCAAGTGCCTAGTAAAGTGTTGGTATATAGCAACTATTTAATAACTGCAATTCTTTTGCCTGTTGAATCATATTTTATCAAATCAAGATTCTCAAACATTAAAAATTGAATATTAAATTTTAAAATGAAAACTATAAATTCAAGTTATTATATTAATTAGAGACGAATGACACCCTTTTATACCACCTGCCTATGGGGTAAATTTATTTAATAGACTCATTTACATTTTTCCTTCTAAACCTGTAAATATACAAACATCCATTTTGAAACAACAAAATCAGTGCTTTTACTATTCTAAATTTACATGCTTATACAAGCAAGTGTGGGCATATTGGCGTATCTAATTTTCTTTCTAAGGAAAACCCAATTAGGAGAACTATTTATTCTTAAGAAACTGTGAACACAAAGGGTATTTTTTTCCCCCTGCTAAGTTCATTTCCATAACTAAATCTGGTGACTGTTTTACATTTTTACGCATGAGGCCTTGAACACTGAAGAAAGGCTGGGGAAAGAAAACAATACATTAATGCAAAAAGGAATTATCAGTCCTTTCTTGCAAAAGAGATCTACAACCATCACATGAACTGTAACTTCAGCCATCCTTTAAATAGTCCAGGGTCATGGGTCCAAAAAAGTTAGTCCAGCTTAGAAAGAAAAGGGGAAGGGTTCTAGAAAGATGTCAAAAAAGTGTGTTTGTAAACAAACATGGATGAAATCTTTAATAATAACAAAACCCTCCAAAAAAAGACAGTATAAGTAATCAGTAGAAGGCACTGACTTACCCTGGCACCTTACTATATAAAGGTGATATTCATTGGCAACACCAGCAACTACACTGTCCAAACTTTCTCATGTACCCTTCATAGTAAAGCCACTAGTGGTTACAGGATTCAAAAACTTAGCAAAACTTTTTATGCTCTCTTCCATCAATTATATGCAAAATACATAAACCTCTCCCTGTTTTTCCTTTTGAAATTTCTTCAGGTACTTTCGGAACATATATTTCCAGGCCTGGCACCAATGTATACAGAAATATGAGTAAGACGCACTCTCCCCTTATGTAATCATAATTTAAGAGAGGAGAAAGACACACTAACTAGATACAGTATGAGAATGAAATAATAAAGCATGAACCATAGACTGACATCACAGAGGTAGAAACTCCTAACACTGCCTGGAAGAATCAGAAGTGATTTGATTTCACAAGGGAGGTGGCATATGCACAGAATGCCAAAAATAAATGGAAGGCTATCAAAAGCCATCAAGACAAAGAGCATAAAATAAGCAGGGACACAAAGGATGAGAATCTATGCTGTTTGAGGAACAAGGACAAGTTCAACAAGTTCAAGCAGTGGCATAAGGGCTGTGGTCATGAAAACAGGCAACAAGACTTCAGGAGAAGTAGAACCTTATGAAGGGTCTTATATGCTTTGCTACTTGAACTAAAAAGTTTTGGCAGCAATGTGAAATGTTTGAAAGATAAGTGACACGATCAGGCTGTGTAATAAGGCCAGTAAAATACTTATGAAGTGTTTGTTAAAAGTCTAATTTTATAAAGCAAGCACTCAATTAGCTTCACTATTACTACAAAAAATGTGCAGAACAGGAGCAAAAACAATACTTACCTTATGTCTTTGATAGTTGCTCGTTTCAGGGGGTCAACCTGCAGCATATGCATCAGGAGAGTGGCAACGGAACGGTTGAGATATTCTGGAATATAAAACACACCCCCTCGGATCTTCTTAAACAAGGTAGGTACGTGCTCATCATCAAATGGGAGGGTGCCACAAAGAAGAGCGTACAAGATAACACCACAGCTCCAGATATCAACTTCCGGACCTGCATACAATCTAAAATAAGATGATAAAACAAACCTTAAATGCAAGGATCATTTTCTTGTTTTTTAATTTCACACATTCTAGTAAGTACTCTACTACTTGAACTACGTCCCCAACCCTTCTTTCCATTTTTTTTTTTATTTTTTTTTTGGTACTGGAGATTGAACCCAGGGGCACTCCACCACTGAGCCACATCCCCAGCCCTATTTTGTGTTTTATTTAGAGACAGGGTCTCACTGAGTTGCTTAGGGCCTTGCTAAGTTGCTGAGCCTGGCTTTGAACTCATGATCCTCCCTGCCTCAGCCTCCCAAGTGCTGGGATTACAGGCGTGTGCCACCGCACCCAGCTTCTTTCCATTTTTATATATGTTACTTATATATTTATGTAGTACCAACTCAGTATATATCGATTTTCAAGATGTTCAATGGAAGTTCATAACTACTTTGGACATTTAATATTTTCTCCATAAAGAATAATTGGTTTGACCAATTACAATGCAAATGTGCCAAGAGAATATGGTATTTTTTTTTGGGGGGGGGGGTGCTGGGGATTGAATTCAGGACCTCATACATGCTAGACAAGTGAGCCACATCCCCAGCCCTGGTACTTTTCTTTATTTGACACAAATTCATTTAATCACAATTTAACAATTAAAAACTGTAACATTTTCTAATTAACGTTTGAAGGAGACATCAAAGTACATAACAACAAACTTGAAAAGGCAATACTTTGCTGTATAAGCTAATCTCTTCCCCCAAAGAACTATTTAAAAAAGAAAATGCATACATAATCAAATTTTTATTCCTTGCACACCTATTTTGAACAATATTTGATATATTAAATTTACCAGCACTATGTAAATTTACTGTCACGTTACCTTGAGTATCTACTACCTTTCATTCTAATCACTTGCTAACTCACAAAATCTGTGCTCCAGATTACTTATGTCTATAATAGACATTATTTCCATTTTTTCTCTCAGCTTTCTACTGCATGAAAATTCCCCTGATAATATATTACCAATTCAAACTTGGGTCTGAAGTAACACAATAAATCTCTACAATTCTAATGAAAAGAATATCGTGTTTCTATAAAAAATGCTGTCCCTCAATTACAGTATTTACTGTATTGCCCAAACTCCTTCAAATGTCTTTGAATGTTTGTGTCCCCCAAAAGTTCATATGTTGAAATTCTAACCCGCAAAGTGATAGTATTAGGAAGGGGAAACTTTGGAAGATTAGGTCATGAGAATGAAGTACTCATGAACTGGATTATTGCCCTTAAAAAAGAGAACACCCAGAGAGATCCCTTTTCCTTCTACCATGTGAGCTTACAGTAAACAGATACTGCACTATGAGGAACAGGCCCCATCAGGTACACTATCTTTCAGCTCTTTTTCTTGGACTACACAGTCTCCAGAAGTACAAAAAATACATTTCTGTTGTTTATCAGTCACTCTGTCCATGGTAGTACTCTGTTAGAGTAGCCCAAATGGACAAAGACACTTCAAAATCTGCTGCTAGCAATGACACCTTTTCAGTATTTTCTTTCAAAGAATTCTGTTACTTTTTAAAATCAGACACTGACCACTGTAGGAAGATTTGACTTGACCACTGCAATCTGTATGATGTACCAATGAATAAATTACCTGCATAACTGGTCTCCACTAGTGTAATTTTATTAAACAATAATATCCCTCAAAATTTCATTATTCCAAAGACAAAATACAAAACAATATTCTACAGACTTTATTAAATATGTAAACTATTAAAGGATAAAGAATGACACTAGGTTGAATTTAGCACATTTTTACTCTTACTGCCATTCTCTGAAATAAAAGACAGATATTACATTGACATCTGTTTCAATGAAAAAAATGTATAAATACATTTACAACATCTACTTGAAACAAAAATTTTTAATATAACCATTCCCCTCAATAATTAAAAAAAATTGTTTCTATTGTATTAAATATCTTATCTTCTAAAGAGAATCTATTATAATTAGATGCTATCAGAATGATATACTATTACCTGCCTGAGATGACTTCAGGTGCTGCATAATTTGGAGATCCACAACTAGTTCGCAGAAATTCACCATCTGACATCATATTGGATAATCCTGAAAATAAAAGCAGTGTTCACTTGTTGCTAGTATTTTAGATATAGATTAAAAGTATAAAAACTTTCACGTTTAATGTTCTATAAATTATAATTTTTAATTATAAAAAAAGTAATAAAAAGCATTTAAGAGTAGAAAGAGACAGTTCAGAGTGCTTAAACTATGACAAAAATAGCTAAGATAACACATATACAATAGGTGTTAAACTCCTTCCTAAATAAAATGCCGATTAAGTCGGGTGTGGTGGTGCACACCTGTAATTCAAGCGACTTGGGAGGCTGAGTCAGGAGGATTGCGAGTTCAAAGTCAGCTTCAGCAACTTAGCGAGGCCCTAAGCAACTCAGTGAGACCCGGTCTCTAAATAAAATACAAAATAGGGCTGGGAATGTGGCTCAGTGGCCGAATGTCCCTGAGTTCAATCCCTGGTTCCAAAACAAATAAATAAATTAATTAAATAAAATGCCGATTAACTTCACAAATGATGTTATTCTAAAGTATATTAGCATTTCCAAAAATAAAAGCATCAAAATATTATTTATCTACTTCTATAGCTGAAAGAATAAAATAGAGGCTACTACTTTTTTAAACTATGCTTTCAAAAGCCTTGGTAAAAAAATCTGTAATTCGAAACCAGACAGACTTCAATTCATGAGAAGATTATTTTCCTAAAGTTTGAGTATGCAAAAACTTTAATTCAACACAGAAAAAATAATCTGTTGCATCAAACATCTAGCTGAACTAAGAGTGTCAAGATCTAAAGAAGAAAGAGAAACACTGCAACTAGTTTCCTTGTTTATATTAAAGACAAGGTATAAAATAAAACTAAAAACATACCTTTCCAAGTATGTTTAACACCAAAAAGTGTTTGGAACATAAAAAAATCACATTTTACCTTGCCATTTACCCTATAAAATTTCCATTACCTCATTCAGTTGTTAGATATTACTGTAAGATCCATGCACCTCTCCATGGATCAATTCAGAGGATGATAAAACTTTTTTCTAAACTGTATGCAAATTTTCATGAGCCTGTTTATGGACATTCATTGTATTTTCAAAGGAATTTGGGACTTCACTAACATAGTTATCATTTTTTTTTTTTTTTTTTTTTT
>JAJEJO010001964.1:111905-157331 GCA_020662805.1 Glaucomys volans
TTTTTTTTTTTTTTTTGGTACTGAGGATTGAACCCAGGGACACTCAGCCACTGAGCCACATCCCCAGCCCTATTTTGTATTTTATTTAGAGACAGGGTCTCACTGAGTTGCTTAGGACCTCGCTAAGTTGCTGAGGCTGGCTTTGAACTCACGATCCTCCTGCCTCAGCCTCCCAAGTGCTGGGATTACAGGCGTGTGCCACCGCACCTGGCCATAGTTATCATTTTCTTAGAAAATGCAGATTGAATGGATTTACCTTGACATATCTCTCTAACTAGTTTTCTGGCAGCTATCTGTAATTTTTTAGGTATATTCAATATGAATAGAACAATTTAGTGTGGCGACCACAACTAATCCCTTTCCATGGTATAGGACTTACAAGGTTGAAAGTGATCTTAGTTCTATAAGAGCTATTACTGACACTTGATGCTGCACTGACAAAAGGTGGCTATGCGTCTCTGAACAAGCCTGGAGTTACATACCAAAATCAGCTATCTTGGCGTTCATATGTGCATCCAATAGCACGTTCTCTGGCTTCAGGTCTCGATGAACAACCATGTGCCTGTGACAATAATCCACAGCAGACAGAATCTGCTGAAACAGCCGCCTGGCTTCCATCTCTTCAACCTATCAAGTATAAAAGAAACTGGATTAAAAATATCTGGGACATCTACACAGCAGGAGTTTTAGTTTCATAATCAGTCTAAATCAAACTAAGCAGGCTAATTAGAATCAGATAATTCAAATTCTCAACAAACAAAATAAGTCAACGAAAAACTTGTCAAAGTTCAACACATTATTCAATCAGTTTTGCTGTGCTCTAAGGCAGTAGATACAATTTTCAATAAATATTATTAAATGTGTACAAAATTTCAGGGAATCATCAGTAAAACAAGTTATGTGAAAGTGCTAAGAAAAGAAAATAACTAAAGCAACACAATTTTCCAGAACAGATTTGGAAAAGCACAGCAATCATTTTGGCAATTAAGTGGAATATATTTCCCAAAATGAGTATTTTGAAAGATACACTTAAGAAAGAAAATTTGTCTAAAATGTTCAGTTGTGCATATTTACAGAAGCAACTCAAATTTTGAAGATATCTTTGTGGTTGCTATTTCCCAATATTTCCCCCTTCTTCAATTTAAAGGCTTAATGTACTAGATAGAACATTACTCACCCGACCATGTTTACAGATGTAATCAAATAATTCACCTCCAGACACATATTCCATTACCATAAAAAAATCTGTTGGAGTGCTGATCACCTGGTATCTATTTTGTAAATAAAAAAGGGTTAATAAAGAATGTTACTTCTACCAAAAATGATTTAATGTATCTTTCTTACTATAATTCATATTCTAGTATTTTATAATATTTTTAAATGGCAGCAATGTTATAAAAATAATAGGCATCATAAACATAGAGCTCTACAAAAGCTATCTACTTCTTGAGGCTCACAGACTTCCCTTCAGAGCCTCCTTTCATATTTACATAATCTTTGAAATCCTTCATTCTTCAACAACTGTGAGTTTAGCATTAATTTTTCCAGGTAAGCAAAAATCTGTTTATAGTCAACAGAGATGATGTACAATATATTTAAACAAAAACAAGAAAAAACTTTGGACACAGAAAAGGATACTACAGAGATACTATGTAAAATTCAGAAAGGGACTAAATCACACTTTTCTCAACAAATAAAATGCCAATGCAAGAAACAGGGAAAAGGGAAGTTATAACAGGTAATCCAATTATGGCATTTGCAGGTAAATGGATAGAGGTGAAGAATATCATGCTAAGTGACATAAGCCAAAAAACCAAAGGCTGAATGATTTCTCTGAAAAGTGGATGATGATATATAATGGGGGGGGCAAGAATGAAGGATGGATTGTGTAGAGGAAAATGAGGGGCAGGGAGGGAGGGGGGAAGGAAAGATAATAAAATGAGACAAAAATCATTACCCTATGTACATACATGATTACACAAACAGTGTAACTCTACTTTGTGTACAACCAGAGAAACGAAAGTTGTACCCCATTTGTGTACAATGAAACAAAATTAAAAAAAAAGAATAGTAAAAAAGAAAAAAAAAGTAATCCAAGACACATTGACCAATTATATTGTTTAGACTCAAAAGAACTTTTACAATTACTTTTGAAACAATCACAAAAGCCTAAATACTCATGGTTAAGACAGCTGACTGCTTTTTCAGTCAGTGAAAATAGTATTATGTTAATGCTATTAAAATTTGAAATGAACAGCTTGCAGATTAAATATATAATGCTTGGAACCTGCCTCAAAATAATATGGTATGGAGAAAGCAGATAAAGGATACATTACTGCAGAAGCCAAATGACAAATCAAGCTCATCACTTTACTTTTGTAAATGCAAAAAATTTTCCATAATAAAAAACTCAATATACATGTGAATGGGTGCATATGTGTGTGCGTGGGCACATGTGTACTCCTAGGGTCTCAAAGTAAGAGAGATATTAACAAAAAAGAAACTTTATTTGCAAAAGAACTAAACAGACACTTATCAAAAGAAGAATTACAAACGCACAGATGGTGTGACTCTACTTTGTGTACAACCAGTGAAACAATAGCTGTACTCCATTTGTGTTCAATGAATCAATAAGTAAATAAAAAAGAAGAAGAATTACAACTGGTCGACAAATATATGAAAAAATGTTCAACATCTCTAGCAATCAGGGAAATGCAAATCAAAAACCTACATTGAGATTTCATCTCACTCCAGTCAGAATTACAAGTATCAAGAATACAAATAATAGTAAGTACTGGCAAGGATGTGGGGAAAAAAGGTATATTTATACACTGTTGATGGGACTGCAAATTAGTGCAAGCACTCTGGGAAAGCAGCATGGAGATTCCTCAAAATACTAGGAATGGAACCACCATAAGACCCAGTTATCCCACTCTTCAGTATATATTCAAAAGATCTAAAATCAGCATACTACAGGGATGCAGGCACGCTAATGTTTACAAGCAGCACAATTCACAATAACCAAGCTATGGAACCAACCTAGATGCCCTTCAACAGATGAATGGATAAAAAAAAAATGTGATGTGTGTGTGTGTGTGTGTGTGTGTGTGTACACACACACACAATATATATACACACACACATACATACACACACACACACACACACACACACACACACACACACACACTGGAATATTACTTGGCCAAAAAGAAGAATGAAATTATGGCATTTGCTGGTAAATGGATGGAACTGGAGACTATTATGCTAAGTGAGATAAGCCAGGCTCAGAAAGCCAAAGGTTGAATTTTTCTCTGATATGTGGAAGCTAGTGTAAAATAAGGGAGAGAGAGAGAGAGAGAGGAAAGGAAAGTGGGAGAGGGTATTCCAGCAAAACAGAAGAAACATAACATCGGTGAACTAGATGAAGGAGATTGAGGGGAAGAGAAGGGTCGAAATAAGGGAAGAACCGTGGGATGAGTCTGACCTAACTTTCCTATGTAAATGTATGAATATACTACAGTGTATCTCACCATTATGTATATCCTATGACACTAAATATAAAGAAAAAGAACTACAAGTTAACAGCAAAAAGAACCAGGGTGAGGGAGGAAGGGAAGTATAGGGAAGAACTGGGCACTGAATTAGAGGAAATTATATTTCATGCTCTTATAATGATGTCAAAATAAATCCTAATGTTATATATAACTAAAACAAACCAATTGAAAAAATACAAGGAAGGATATAAGAAACTAGGTAAGGCAGAAAACCAAATCTGAGCATACTGCAAAATATTCAAAAATGAATTTGGGAGTAGGCATGGAAAGAAGTTTATATGAATGTACCTATAGAGACTGAACCTCTCAAGTCTAGTGTAACACAGCCAGGTTTTTGTTAATAAATTTTAAAATTTTATCTCCCCACAAAACATTCTCTTTTGAAAATAGTTCTCTTTTAATACCTGGTTTACCACAAGAATAAACATGCATTATTGTCTAAAAAAATAAGATTCATGATACATAAATAAGCATACATAAACTCATCACCCAGATAAAACAGCAGAACCCTGATAATATCTGCCATCCAGCCATACAGAGAGTTGCCCTCTGCAAGGTGATTTCTCCTGACCCAAGGAAGCCATCATCCTGAAACCCTACTCATCCTTACCTTGATTTCTCTTTTTTTCTTTTTTTTTGTGATGGGAATTGAAACCAAGGATGCTTTACCACTGAGCTACATTCCCAGCCCCCTACCCCATTTTTTATTTTGAGACGGGGTCTCACTAAATTGCTGAGGTTCTAGCTAAGTTGCCCAGGTTGGCCTCAAACTTGCAATCCTCCTGCTTCAGGAGTGTTCCACTGCACCCAGCTTGCTTTCGCTTTCAAAGAATTTTATTTATGTATGTACAAATATTATATCCCCTTTCTCCTGCATAAATATATTCCTTATGCTTATGAACAATTCATATTCATGTTTTTCATTGTTCTTAGCTTTAAAAAAGGGGAGCCCATTATATGCAGTATTTTGCAACTTACTTTACTGAGATTCATCTGTATTATTTGCTATAGATACCAGATTCAACCACTGTATACTATATTATATTTATTCACCTACTCTTCTGTTAATAGCCTATTTATTCATCTTCTACCACTAAATAGTATTTACATTATTTCTACAATTCTGCTATTATTTGCCTCTTGTACAGAGCAGGATTTTCTCTTTGATATATACAGATTAGTAGAACTAAATCACAGTATATATAAATATTAGAACATAATGCCAACTGTTTTCCATCAAGAGACTGGCAATGCTAAAATCTTTAGAAAAGATTTACACAGTCTCCAACACATATAAAATACCTTAAGCATTTCTTCTTAGGCAATGCTTTCTTGTGTCATTTGCCCATTTTTACTGGATTGATGGTGCTTTACTTATTCATGTATAAACATAAAGAATAAATTAGTGTTCTCTAAGAGTCTAGAGTGTAAGATATCTGGGTTACTAACGTTATAAGTTTTATTTCATGAATTTGGCTTTTGTTTTCTCTGTAAATAGATACTGCCAGCATCTCTGATGGATAACTTTTTGAAATGTGTGCATGCATGCACACGTGTATGCACAATATGCAAATACTGTTACCAGGTATAAGTTTAGAAAATCATGAATGTCATAAAATAACCAACCAGAAGTCTTGATTAGCTTATAATGCTTTCACATTTTTAAAATTAGGATCCAATTATAATTTACACGTGTTAATGGGTTAAAATGTCTCTTATGTCTCCCTTAATCTACAATTTGCTCCTCCACTGGGGTTTTTTTCCCCCCTGCAGAAGAAATCGGTTGCTTTGTACTCCAGAGAAATGTACAGCCTCAATTTTTTTGATCCATCCTTTACAGCCACATAATACACAATTTCTAACCGCCTCCTAGGTCAAAAGACGTGATCAGAGTTGATTCATCTGCTTTAATTTGAAAGACTAGATAGTGGCATACACTCCAGTCAGACATGTCTCTCTGAGATATGAGCACTCACTGTTGATCAGAGCCTTCTTTCATTAATTCACAAAAATTTAATGAAATTTAACAAAATTTTAAATTTACAGACTTTAGTAATAAACTATGATCTAAAGGAAATTCTCACTCAAAACTTCTTCCCTCAAAAACTCCACCATCTCTGAAGTGCAGGCCATCCTATAGTGCCTGTCCATGTTACAGTCATCAACCAATCTTCTTGCTAATTCATTCTGGCCTACTGTCTTTTTCCCCCACTGCTACTGCTATCAACATTTTGGATGTAAATAATATTCACAGAAGAAGATCTTCTATTGTTTAGATATGAAGTGTCCCCCAAAAGCTCATGTGTGAGACAGTAAGTTCTGGGGTGAAATGAGTTGAGTTATGAGGGCCTTTACCTATGGTGCATTAATCCACTTGAATGAATTAACTGGTGATAACTGTAGGCTGGTAGGGTGTGGCTGGAGGAGGTAGGTCACTGGAGACATGTCTTTGGAGTTTGTATTTTGTCCCTGCTCCTGGTTGCCAGGTGTTGAGCTGCCTTCCTCCCTCACACCCTTCAGCCCTGGTGTTGTGGCTCACCTCAAGGCCCAGAGCAACTGACTAACCTTTCTATGGACTAAGACCTCTGAAACTCTGAGCCAACTGAACATTCCCTTCTCTAAAATTGTTCTTGTCAGGTCTTCTGTTCACAACAATGAAAAAGCTGACTAAAACAACATCTTCATTTCTAATATCTTTCATTCCAGCACATCTCCATGGTCATAGATATTCTAAGACTTAAGTCCTCCAATTTTATTCCCTAATTATAGCCCACCTTCTGAAGAACTTGGTTCCTACATTAGTCCCTTTCTCTTGCATCAATTTCTCCCTCTTAATCATTCCCCTTGACAAAACTAACGTTCTATAATATCTCCTGTCTTAAAAAACAAACTCACTTTAGATTCCACATTCTTTTTAAGACACCACTCCTATTTTACCTATCCTATCTATAGTAAACTATTTCCCCTTCTTCATCTCATTTTCTCTCTTAAACCATTCATGCCAGGCTTTTGCCCGTACCATTCCAACACACTGATTCTTTTCAAAAACATCAGCAACTTCTACCTTGCCAGATCAAATAAGTCAATACTCAGTTCTCACCTTACTAAATATTCAGCAGTAAAGGAACAGCTACAATCTCTTTCTTGAAATGTTTTTCTTGTTTGGCTTTAAAGATTCTCCTAGTTTTCCTCCAATGTCACAGACTATTCATTTTCATTTTCCTTTGCTGGTTTTTCCTCATATCCCAGACATGTTAGTCTCATAGGGCCCAAAAGCTTACTCCCTGGATTTCTTATTTCTCTATGCTTACATTCTTGGAGATCTCGTCCAATCTTACAGTGTTAAACATTTTCTATATTACCTATGTTTATATCTCTATATGTCTCCTGAACTCCAGATGCAGATATTTAATAGCTCACTTACATTTCTACTTGGATACCTAATAAGCATCTCAATTCCACAAAACTAAACAAGTGATTGATACCACCCCCACCATTCCACCTCAAATCTATTCTTCCTACAATCCTTCCCATTTTAGTAACTAGCAACTCTATCTTATTTTCCTGGGCAGATACCTTGGAATCATGCTTGACTTCTCTTCCAACCCACATTTTACCTGTCAGTGAATGCTGTTAACTCTGCCTTGAAAGTATAAATAGAATATGCTTACTTCTCACACAACACCTCCACACAACACTAAATTATAAGTCACTATCATTTTTTACCCATATTAGTGCTACTGATTCATAACTGGCTTCCTTATTTCAGCACTTCAGTTATAATCTAAATGTAAGTCAGATCACATCACCTTTGATGAAAATCTTCTAGTGGCTTCCCATCTTACTCAAGAGTAAAAACCAAAGTCCTTACAATGTTCTATAATACCCTATAAAGTCTGATTCCCTCTGCTGTATCTGATCTCACCTCTCACTCCAACTCCTCTAAATCACTTTGCTGCCTTGATCTCTGGCCTACAGAAATATCTACTTCAAAGCCTTTGTATTTGTGGTCCCCTGTATGTAGAATATTCCTCCTCCAGATACCTGCATGGCATATTTCCTCACCTTGCCACTGTTTAATATGTTTTACTAATATGGGATTTATTATCTATTCCCCCCCTAAACACACACACACACACACACACACACACACACACACACAAATACAATCTCCACAGTAACAAGGACTTTCAGCATCATGTACACCTACAAGACTGGGATCCTAATTAGAAGCAGATATACTCCATGTTTGTAAAAATACATCAAATACTCTACTGTCATGTTCAACTAAAAAGAATAAATAAAAAAGTAAATTTTAAAACAACAAGGATTTTGTTATTACCTTGTCTGCCAATGTCTTCCCAGTGCCTAAACAGCATTGTGTGGTAAGTGAATGGACTGACAACCTACCTTTCCAGCCTTATTTTGCTCCATCCCTACATACACTCCTATGCCTGCCACACTGGACTGTCTGTTACCAGAACTCTATATTCTTTACACTCATTCTTTTGCTCTTGCTTATCCTTCTAGAACTATATGGACTTTGTTCAAATGTCACCTCTTCATGTGTGTCACAAGTAATTATTGAACACTTACTAATGTGCTAGAGGCTGGAGAGTAGAGACACTATGACATTGCCACCTAGATGTCTCATGGAATTCCCTGCTTAATGCAGCCAACACGGTACCTTCAATGTTCACTCCTGTTCCATTATGTTTCTTGTATATTTCTCCTAGACCCCAAAAAGGCCCCACTATCATCACCTGGTTACTCAAGCTAAAACCTCAAATTCTAGTTGCTTAAGTCAAAAATAGAATTTCTTTTTTTTTCCCAATCCATCAATAATTCATTCATTCTACATCTAAAATATGTAATGAATCCATCAATTTCTCTCCATCTAAAACAGTGTTGCCAAGAGAAATTCCTACAATAATAAAAATATCTTATATCTGCTCTAATACAGCAGCCATGAACTGGCTATTAAGCACTCAAAATGTGACTAGTGTGACCAGAGAACTAAACTCTAAAATTTAAATGTAAATATCCACATGTGGTTAGTGGGTACTATATTGGACAGTACAAAGCTAGACTTCAGTTAAAGTTGTCACAACCTCTCAGCCACACCATAGCAATAACTTCCTAACTGGTCTCTGCTTCCACTTCTACTCCATACCCATTCTTCACTAGAGTCCTATTGTGTCACTCTCCAACACTCCAAAAGTTTCCCACTTGGAGCAAGAACCATTTTTAGCAAGGCCTTCAAGTCCTCTGGTATATGATCCGGTCCACTCTCTGGGCTCCTGAACTACCTCGTTTTCCGTCACCCACTCTACTCCTGACATTTCTACAATTTTCCTTTCCCTATGGCATTCAGCACTCAGGGTTTAATTCACACATTTGAGGCTGTTCTTCCCCTTGCTTTGAAAACACAGATGTTCCGACAATTAGATCATTACCACCCTTTATGTCTCAGCTCAAACTTCAACTCCTCAGCAAGGCCTTACTCACAAGCTAATCCAATTTGCAGTTCCTCCTTCCTAGTCCCACTCCATGACAACATCATGCTTTCTTCTTTCAAAGCACTTATCACTTCCTAAAATAATCTTGTTAATTTGTTTACAAACTGTCTCTCTCTCCCTGCTAGAACAGAAATGCAATAAAAGCAAGACCCTGTCAGTCTTTTACCACTGTGTTCCCAATGCCTGAACAGTGCCTGCCTGATACTACGTGCTCAATAAAAATCTGAGTAGAGAAATATTTAAAAACACAGTTCCTACTCTGAAGGAATTCAATCTTGTGGGGATACCCACAAGAAAATGAGTAATTAGGTTCCTCTGTGCTCCCCATATGAAAACATGAGCCAAGAGGGTCAACAGAGATGGTGGTTGTTAGGAACTTTACTACAAGTTTATACCTAGATTAGAGGAACTGTAGCAAACAACATCAAGTTTTTTGCTTTTCATAAGGTTGAACAGTACAAGGTTGGCTCTGAAATGATTGTAGTAAGCAGGGTTCAAAGGTTTCTCTCAACACAAGGCATATACTACAAAATGCACTCAATGAAATACTTCATTAAGAAATTAAAAATAAAAATGAAAACCAGCAGAGAGATGAATTGCACCAGAAGAGGAGTCAATTAAAGGAGAATCAAAATAGAATTAGAACATTAGAAATAAAATGGCAGGAAATAAAAATAATCTTTCCACAATAATACTGAATGTAAATGAATTAAACTCTTCAATCAAAAGACACAGATTGGCAGACTGGATTAAAAAACAAGACCTAACAATATGTTGTTTGCAAGACACCCTGTGAACAAAGATAACCACTGACTGAAGAAGAAAGGATGAGAAAAGATTTACCATGAAAACAGTATCCACGAACAAGCAGGGGCAGCTATCCTCCTATCAGCCAAAGTTGACTTCAAGCCAAAATTAATTGGAAGATAGGTCACTTAACACAGGTTAAGGAAATCAGCCAAGAAGATACAGTTGATTACAAATATTTATTATGCCCCCCAAAATGGTGCATAAAACAAACATAAAACCTACCTACATAAAACAAACCCTTGTGGTGGCGCACGCCTGTAATCCAAGCGACTTGGGAGGCTGAGTCAGGAGGATCGTGAGTTCAAAGCCAGCCTCAGCAACTTAGTGAGGCCCTAAGCAACTCAGTGAGACCCTGTCTCTAAATAAAATACAAAATTAGGGTTGGGGATGTGGCTCAGTGGCGGAGTGTCCCTGAGTTCAATCCCTGGTTCCAAAAAAAAACAACAACAACAACAACAACAAACAAACCCTCCTCAATATAAGAATCAGATAGACAATACAATTATACTAGGTACTTTCAATACAACTCTCTCACTATTAGATAGATCATCCAGAAATAAACTAAGTAAAGATTTCTTCAGATATAAAAAATACTATTAATCATATAGACCTTAACAGACAGCTATAGAATATTTCATCCATCAACAACTGAATTTACTTTTTTCTCAGAAGCACATGGAACATTTTCTGAAAGAGATCATTTTAGGTCACAAGGCAAATCTTAGCAAACACACACACACAAAAAATACAGGTAATTTCTTGCATCCTATCAGATCATAATGAAATGAAATTAGAAATCAACAACATGATAAAAAACAGAAACCACTCTAAAACCTGGTGATAAAATAATACACTTTTGAATGACAATTTTATAACAAAATAAAATAGGGCAGAAATAAAAAAATTCTTAGAAACAAATGAGAATAATGATACAATATGTCAAAATCTCTGGGACAGTATGAAGGCAGTTCTAAGAGAAAAGTTTATGGCACTGAGTTCATACATTAAAAAACAGAAAGATACCAAAAAATAATCCAACATTACACCTCTAAGACCCTAGAAAAAGAAGAACTAACACCAAAACCAACAGAAGACAGGAAATTATTAAACTCAAGGCTGAAACCAATGAAATTAATAGTAACAAATACCAAAGATTAATAAAACAAAAAGTTGGTTTTTATGAAAGGAAAAAGATTGATAAACCCTTAGCCAAACTAACCAAAAGAAAGAAAAAGACCCAAATTAACAAAATTAGAAAAAAGGAAATATCACCACAGACACTAATGAAATCCAGAGGATCATTACAAATTATTTTGAAAATTTATACTCCAATAAGCTAGAAAATCTTGATGATATTAACAAATTCCTAGAGACACATAACTTACCCGAATTGAACCATGAGGATATAGATAGAAAACTTAAACCCAACAATATCAAGTAACGAAAATGAAGCAGCTATGAAAATATCAAAAGAAAAGCCCAGGGCTGGATGGATTCTCAATGAAGTTCTACCAGACCTTTAAGAAGAACTAATACTAATCTGCCTCAAATTATTCCATGAAATAGCCTTAAAAGGAGGGAACATTGCCAAAGTTGTTCTCTGAATCCAGTATCACCCTGATACCAAAACCAGACAAAGACACCTCAAGAAAGGAAACTAACTTCAGGCCAATATCCTTGATGAATATAAATGAAAAAACTCTTAATAAAATATGGGCAAACTGAATATAAAAACAAATTTTAAATAATAGTGCACCATGATCAAGTTTCATCCCAGGGATACGAGACTGGTTTAACATACAAAAATCAGTAAATATAATTTACCACATAAACATTAACCATGAAGACAAGAATCACATGATCATCTCAATAGATGCATAAAAAGCACTCATCAAAGTTCAGTACTCGTTCTTGTTTAAAACACTAGAGAAACTAAGGATAGAGGGAATGTACATTGACATTGTAAAGGCTGTATGTGACAAACCCAAAGTCAACATCACACTGAAGGCATTTTCTGTAAAAACAAATAAGACAAGGACGCCTGCTCTCACCACTCTTATTCAATATAGTCCTTGAAACTCTAGCCAGATCAATCAGGCAAGAGAAGGAAATTAAAGGGATAAAAATAGGAAAAGAGGTCAAACTATCAGTTGGCTGTTGACATGATTCTGCATTTGTAAGACCCAAAAAACTCTACCAGAAGACTTCTAGAGATAATAAACAAATTTAGTAAAGTAACAGGATATATGATCAACATACATAAATCAATCACCTTCTTATACTCCAATAATAAATCTGCTGAAAAGGAATTAAGAAAACTATCCCATTTGAAATAACCTAAAAAAAAAAAAGTTTGGGAACTAATCTAATGAAGGAGGTGAAGGACCTCTACAATGAAAACCACAGAACACTAAAGAAAGTAACTGAAGAAGACCTTAGAAGATGGAAAAACCTTCCAAGTTCTTAAATAGGCAGAGGTAATACTGTCAAAATGGTCAAACTACTAAAAGCAATATCCAGATTCAATATAATCCCCATCAAAACACCAATGACATCTTTCATAGAAGTAGGAAAAACAGTCCTAAAATTCATTTGGAAGAATAAGAGAAAGAGTGCTACTGGAGGCATCAGAATACCAGACCTCAAATTACACTACAGAGCTATAGTAATAAAAACAGCATGAAATGGCACCAAAACAGACAGGAAAACCAATGGAAGAGAAGACACAGAGACAGACCCACATAAATACAGTTATCTAATACTAAACAAAGGAGGCAAAAACATGTTGGAGAAAAGCTAGCCTTTTTAACAAATGGTACTGGGAAAACTGGACAGCCATACATAGAAGAATGAAACTGATCATCATCTCTCACTCTGCACAAAAGTCAACTAGATGTAAATCAGACCAGATCAGACCAAAAATTCTGCAACTGCTGGAAAGAAATGTAGGCTAACACTCCAACATGTCAGTACAGGAACCAACTTCCTTAATTTATTGTGCTTCCCTAAAACACAATAAATAAAACCAAAAATCAATAAGTGGGATGCCATTAAATTAAAAAGCTTCTGCACAGCAGAGAAAAGAATTAAGTATGTAAAGAGAACCTACAGAATGGGAGAAGACCTTTGTCACCTGCTCCTCAAGGCATTAATATCCAGAATATATAAGAACTCAAAAAACACCCAAAAAACACCCAAATAACCCAATGGCAAAAGAACTAAACAGGCACTTATTAAAAGAAGAACTTCAACTGGTCAACAAATATATGAAAAAATGTTCAACATCTCTAGCAATCAGGGAAATGCAAATCAAAAACCTACATTGAGATTTCATCTCACTCCAGTCAGAATTGCAAGTATCAAGAATACAAATAATAGTAAGTACTGGCAAGGATGTGGGGAAAAAGGTATATTTATACACTGTTGATGGGACTGCAAATTAGTGCAAGCACTCTGGGAAAGCAGCATGGAGATTCCTCAAAACACTAGGAATGGAACCACCATATGACCCAGTTATCCCACTCCTCAGTATATATTCAAAAGATCTAAAATCAGCATACTACAGGGATGCAGGCACGCTGATGTTTACAATAGCACAACTGGCAATAACCAAGCTATGGAACCAACCTAGATGCCCTTCAGCAGATGAATGGATAAAGAAAATGTAGTATATATAAGCAATTATTACTCAGCCATAAAGAAGAATGAAATCATGGCATTTGGCTGGTAAATGGATAGAACCAGAGACTATCATGCTAAGTAAAATAAGGCAGACTCAGAAAGTCAAAGGTTGAATGTTTTCTCTGACATGTGGAAATTGGTCCAAACAAGGGGGAAAGAGAATGAAAGAGAAGAAAAGGAGAGGATTCTATCAAAATAGAAGAAAGACCAGATGAAGGGGGTTGAAAGGGAGGGAAAAGGAACAGAATAAGAGAACAGCAGAATGAATCTGACCTAACTTCTCTATGTACATATATGAATATATCACAGTGAATCTCATCATCATGTACATTCACAAGACACTAATTAAAAAACAAAGAAATAGCAGAAAGAGCAGTAGAGTAGATGGAAGGAATGGGGAGAAAGGAGAGGGAAAGGTAAAGTACTGGGGACTGAATTTGAGCAAATAATATTCCATACTTTTCTAATTATATCAAAATGAATCCTAATGTTAATACAAAAAAATGAATACAATTATTTAAAAAGGGGAAATGTACTGCTGTGTTACCAATATGCATTTGGATAAAGATATCTAATCAAAACAAAATGAACTCATAAACAAAACAAAAAGGTTGAAGGTTGGACTCCAAAAAGAAATGAAAAGAAGCAATTACAGTACGCTGCAATTTGGAAAGGTGAATGCTGGGAGCTCTGGAAGTTAAAAGGCTGGAGCCTAACCCAGTCTTAGGGTGTAAGGTAGGTTTTCTGAAGGTAATTATATTTAAGAGCCAAATGCTGAAAGACAAGCGGAATTTGAAGCCTAAGGGAAGGGAGGTGTGGGTAGTTTACCTAGTAGAGCTAACAACTGAAGGACAACAGTGAGAGAGCTACAGAATGGGAGAAGTTTTCTCTCTGACATAACAGAGAAAAATGAACAGATTCAGGAGACAGGAAAAAGTGATTAATTATGTGCAGGGATGAGGGAAAAGGAGTAAAGATTATGCCTAAATTTTGACTCTTGGAAAAACTGCATGAATAACATTTTCATTTTCTCTCTCTCAAGCGTGTGCACATAGAGAAGGAATAATAAATTTGAGAGAGAAAAAAAAGTTCAAGTTTCAGATGACTATGATTTCAGAATGGAAATATCCAATAAATAGCTCAATATTCATGTTCAAAATTCAGTAGAAATAAATAGGCCAGAGCTACAGATTTGAGAATCTTTAGCACAGAGGTGGTAAATGATGTCCCAGTAGTAATACCATAGCCTGAAGAAGGTTCAATAGGACAACTATGCCAGCACACTAGCTGGAGTATAGGATGTAATGCCAGAATAATAAAGAGTGGTCCCGAGGAGAAAGTTTTAAGAATGGGAAAAGAAAACCAGAAATCTGGCATCCTGGAAACCCAGTGAGTACAGCATTCAAAGTTGGTGGTTGCAAACTGCTAAAAAGCTGTCTATATGTTTAATGAGATAGAAACTAAAATGAGTAGGCAGTCAGAATTATCTCTTCCAAATTAGAAAGTACTCAATAATTAAAATCAAAGTTCCCTAAGAACTATGGAAGAAAGAAAAACGAGACAAAAATCAATTCAACAAATCTAATTCATGAAAAAGTTTGCATTTTCATTTGAATCCCATTTTTTCATTTTAATTTTTACCAGTTGGTTTTTGGCTACTAATATATGTTATTCTATTTGAGTTAATACAGAAATCATTCAGTAAATATCCATCACTCTTGGTATTAAGTGTTCAAATTTTCTGGCTAATTCTAGAGGCCCATTCTGAAACAAGGAAACTATTCTTGGCAGTTACTCAAGACTGCACAAAACAAGCAAAACCACTTTAAGGATCAGGTCTCTCTCCTTGTTTAAATCAGTAACACTATTAGAGACTATGTCAATAACCTTGTTCAGTAGCAAGAATACATGAGTGCTTTTTTATTTTAAATTCAGATCCACAGCTAAAGAGGTAATGTGGCTGAATGAATTAAGCTCAAGGCTGAAAGTCAGAAGCTTTAAACACAGAATTTCCCTCTGCCTATTACTATCTGACCAATTCTGAGAATGTTCTATAACTCCTTCAGAAAAACAAAACAATAAATAATTAATTAATGGTAAATCAGAATAAGAATAGTCAAACAAAAACTAGAAATAATTAAAGAAACAGAAACAATCACCCATAAGTATTACATCAAAAACAAGAATTCATATCCCCATGACAACTGCAACTGCTTATTGACAAATGTGATCTGTGTTTTCAGCAACAGAACAAGAACTAGGTAGGACACATCCCAAATGGGCTCTTTCAAGGTCAGCATTCCAAAAGTGATGAAGTCAAGTCATAAGGCAAATACAGAGACAGCTTTACCCATCCAAATCTCTGGCACATGATACTCCAGCCATTTCAGCTTTCTCTTCTCATAGGAAGTGGCCACTCAGTTGCAACGAGATTTAACTTAGAAGTCACTCAGTAACTAGAATGAAGTCATTACTAACATGGAGTCAAGTCAGATATGAACTGGGTCAGTTAACTAAAAACCACTTGGAATCATGAAAGAGAATTGGATTCAACTCACAGTTTGCCAGTTTCTGTTTTGGGGCCAATATTCATGAAATACTAAGCATTTTATCAACACATTTGATCCACAAATAACACTATGAAGCATCCCATTTTAAAGTTTAAAAAAAAAAAAAAAAGGACAGGAAACATAAATCACCGAACTCGTAAGTTATATTTTATGATTTTTTTTTCCAGTACTAGGGATTGAGCCCAGGGGCACTCTACGACTATATCCCCAACCCTTCTTATTTTTAGACAGGGTCTTGCCAAATCTGCTGAGGCTGCCATCAAACTTGCAGTCCTTCTGCCTCAGCCTCCTAAGTAGTTGGAATTACATGTGCATGCCATAACATTTGGCTTTATGATAATCTTTAAAAACCTTTATATACACATTTTGGGATCATCGAACATTTGGGCCTATATGATAACCTTAAGATACTGCCACGTAACCTCAGTGGTCTCATTTTTTGTGTTTACAACATGAAAACTTACTTTAAGAAGGAAAGTTTCATGGAAGCAATGTGAGAACTGAGTTAATGGCATGCTACACCAAACAAAGCCAGCTCTGAAGACTAATGGCATATTCATGCTATTGGTAAGAAGGCATAGCCCTAGACCCACCACAGAGCATACCAATCTGCAAATAGTTTACTAATAAGGAGTATAGCAGTAAAGACCAAATCAATGTTCCCAAATGCCAGTAATAACTGCACCAGCCACTCATTTAAGAATCTCAAGAATACTGCTGCATTAGTTTTCACTGCTACCATACTTTAAACTTCAGCGTTTATAACAACATCAATTGTACAATTCTATAGATGAGAAACCTGATCCATGCCTCAGTGCATTAAAATTAAGGTGTTGGCAGGGCTGTGTTGCTTTCTGGAGGCTCTAGGAACAGAGTCCATTTCTTTGCATTTCCCACCTTTTAGAGATCACCTGTATTCATTCCTTGGCTCATGGTCACCTTCATCCATTATCAAAGTCAGCAATAGCCATCTGAATCCTCCTCAAGCCCAGTCACTCTGACTTTGCAGCTATGCTCAAATCTTTTTCTTTGACTCACTCCTCCTACCCCTTATTTTACTTTTAAGGCTTATGTTAGTGTGCATGGGTCCACATAGATAATCCAGGATTATCTCCAATTTTAAAGTCAGCTGATAAGCAACCTTAATTCCATTCTGCATACATTCTAACATATTCACAGTCTTTAGCATGAGAACATAGACATTGTGGAGGACCATTACTCTGTCTATCACAGCTATCTGCTAACACTGTCATCAGATAAACGATGGAACTTCACAGGTTATCAAGTTGTTCCCATTAACAATGATATACAAAGGCTGCTCAAAAACAAGCTTCAGGCAAAATATAATGTTTATTTTAGTGAACTAGCGAAGTTTCAAAGATATATTAGCACTGCTTTCTTTATATATACTTACATCGACAGTTTTTCTCTGCAACATTATTTAAATCAAAATATACAGTATTGGAAATCTTCCTACTATTTCTACTACTGAACTTATTAACAATGATTTATATTTTACAAAACACCATTATTTGATATGTCATACTGTTGATACTTTGATATGTCATACTGTTGATACTTTGAATTTCGTTGTTTTATATGTATTTAAATTATGACTTTGGTTTCATATTTTGGTTTCATAATTATTTCAAAACTATACCTACATGGGTCTATACCTAGATTCTCTGACACTACACTCTTATAGAAGAGTATATTAAAAATAGTTAAGTCAAAACCAGAGATCCATAAATTTATTTTTCTTTTAGAAAGGATTTATGTAACTCAATTTTGGGTGACTAGGGTAGAAACTGATAGCATGGCATTCAGTGTCAGATCTGAAGTCAACTACTACCTCTGCAATTTACTAGCAATATGAATTTGGACAAGTAGCTGATACTCATTAGATATTCAATCTCTTTGTCTATAAAAATAATCCTACTTTATAGGCTTACCATGAGCATAATATGAAATTATATATGCAAAATGCTCAGTATGAGTCCTGGCTATTATCATGTATTCAATAAAATTAATATTTACTTTATTCCTAAACTATAATAAAGCTTAATAAAATTAAAGACAAATTTCAATGTCTAGAATGTTACATGTCAATAAATATTAAATTGCAAATTCAAAAAATGTAAAAGAATATTTAATATCTAATTTTATAGGTATAATCAATTTTAAATGAATTATATTACTTATCTTTCAATTTAATTAATTAGCTTACTTCTTTTAAGAGGTAATTATCTTTTAAGTTTATAATTTATTCCCCCCAAATCCATTTGTATTTTTGAAGTCTTTACCTAGTAGTCATTATAATACTATTTATAGCTCTATAAATATACTATGATGAAAAACCTTTAAAAGTTACTCTACCTTACCAAAAAGAAAGCACACTGACATTTTAATGTAAAATGACTAGGAAAAAAATCAGAAAATGAATTTGCCTAGGAGTATAAAATTCCAGAAAGACCTTTAAAGTAAATACTGAAGATTCAACTTCCAAGGCTAATATTTTTCTACGTTTAACTCAAGATTATTAACTGTTTCATTTAAAACTATTCCAAGACAGTTCTTTTATATCATCATATACCATGTACAAAAATACTTACAGTTTGATAATATGAGGATGACGGAAGAGTTTTAGATTTTGAATTTCTCGTTTTATTTTTCCAACAACATCTAAACTGCGAATCTTCTGTCTATTTAAGATTTTAACAGCCACTTTATGGCCTGTCAATTGATGTTCTCCAACTAAAGAAAAAGGAAAAAACAAAACCTGTCATATCAGCATAATCATTTCTATTAATGCTTCCTCTTCCAATATTGCCCTAAATTTCTTTATGCATATATACCACTTTCATATCATTTAACTGCAAATAACTGAAGTTCTCTACTTTTACTTGTCTTTCCTACTTCAGTATGGACTCCTTGAGTACAGAAAATGTACGGTAGTCATCCCTGTAATCCTTAGTACCATAAAGAGATGTTAATTAAACATTTGTGGAAAGGACTGAATTCTACATTCCTATATAAAAAAATATAATCAACTTTGGACCACCTTTTATTCAGATTAGAATTCACTATATGTTCTCCTTATTTCTCCTCTTCTGCAAAATGTCATTATGTTATAGAATAATAAATACTGTAATAAGTTTAAAAAGAAAATTTTCTCTGTGGAACATTGGAAAAGAAATGGTATTTTCCCTTGAAATGGTTAAGCACACTAAGGTACTTTAGACACAAGGTTAAAAGAGTCAAATGCATTAAGAATTTCCCTGCATTACACTGAATTTTATTAGCCTAATAATTCCTTAAATGAATCAGTACTTAACCATATTAAATCAAAATAATGTCATAACCACTTTCTGCCTGAAAGCCAAATGAATATGCCTAGAAAGAACTGTAGAATGAAATTGACCAAACTATGCTACGTACATATATGAATAAACCTTTATGTATATTCATAAAAAACAATTTTAAAACAAACAGAAGGAAGATCAGTAGAGCAGAAGAAGGGAAAGAGGAAGTAGTGGGGACCAAAAAGGAGCAAATTATATTCTATACAAGTATGACAAAATGAACCCCACTATTATGAGTAATTATAACACACTAATAAAAACTTCTAAAAAACTGGAAATAAAAAACAGATTTAAGACCAAAAATGTCTTCCATGTGTATTCCTTTGTGTAAATAAAAAAACCTGAAAGGAAAGGTGTTATGGTTTGCATGTGAAATGTTCCCCAAAAGGTCATGAGACAATGCAAGAAGGTTCAGAGAAGAAATGATTGGGGTTAACCCAATCAGCAAATTAATCACCTGATGGGATTAACTGCATGGTGACTGAAGGCTGGTGGAGTATGGCTGGAAAAGGTGGGGCATTGGGGGCGTGGCTTTGGGACATATTTGTGTCTGGTAAGTGGAGTCTCTCTGCTGCCTGATCATCATGTGAGCTGCTTCCCTCTGCCACACTTTTTCACCATGATGTTCTGCTTCACCTCGAGCCTCAAGAAATGGAGCCAGTCTTCTACAGACTAAGACCTCTGAAACTATGAGCTTTTGAATATTCCTCCTCTAAAACTGTTCTAGTCAGATCTTTCAGTCACAGCGGCGAAAAAGCTGATGAAAACAAGTTTGCATTCACCAAAGATTTATTTCCGTTCATTTATTCAATCTAAAGACATCCCCTAAGTGCCTTCTATATGCAAAAACTGTGTTGATCATAGCCACATGAAAAGAGATTTTAACAGGTTTCCAAGTTTTAGTTGGAAAAAAACAGCAGTAATAAAAGCACTGAAATAAATGTTGTACGGTATTTAATCTGTTTGAAGACTGTCAGATATAACATTTGTAATGGGTAAACAAGAAAGAGCATTATAAAAAGATCAAGGATGGTCGAACTTGCCATAATTGATCATCTGTGTAAGTAAATATCCTGATCAACACCTATTTAGTCAGGCACACTAAGGAACATTCGTGCAACAACTATCCAATGAACACCTACTATGGTAAAGGCTGCACTATTCACACTTACATTATAGTTGGGATATAAGTGGCAAACAAAGTTGTTCTGTCACACTGCTAGCTGTCAACCAGTATCTATTGCATCTTTCCTTCCCAGACATGATTCCCAAGTTACACCTGAGCACCTGGCTACCCAGATAACAGACTGAAACCCAAGACCTCTTGTAACTAGATGTGGCCATGAGTACATTTTGCCAAGTAACATGTAACCAGAAATGTCCCTGGGAGCTTCTTCTTCAGCCCCTTCTCTATTCCAATACCTTGATTCTCAAGGCTACCACTCTGCATCCTGAGGTCAAGCTCCCACCTTTGGGCTCCATCAGGCAGGACAACATGAACTGCCTGCTCAGACTTTAACAGGAGATCAAAACATTCTTGGATCTTGTTTAAGGCCCTCTTATTCTGATGTTTCTGTCACTCATAGCTGAATCTAATACATTATTCAGAGTACTTTAAAACTCATTTCAAATCTCCAATTGAGTAACCATTCATAAATTCATGGAAATAAATTATCACATATAACCCATACAATTCCACATATAACCCATAAAATTATCACATATAACCCATATAATTCCACATATAACCCATAAAATTATCACATATAACCCATATAATTCCCTGAACTAGAGAGTTAAAAGAACTCTAAGAAATTATCATCCATTAGTACTCCATTTTGATTTTCCTAAATTTTTGTCAAAATATTCTCTAAAGCTGTGAAATTTTAAGGGGAAAAAAATCCATACTCACCACAACTATGCCTTCTATAATTCTACATTTAATAAGGTGAAGAGCTGCCACATAGAAGGAACTGTTTTATACAGTTTTAGGAGACAAAAGTGCAAATAATCAATAGAAATGTTCTCAACTGATAATCATCCGTTCTATGAAGCCTCTCCCTAACTCCATTTTCATGTTTGCCTATACTAAAAATTTCCTTTTTGGGGATAGCTACTATTCCTTGAATATATTTTTCCCCACAGGATATATAATACCATTGAAAATTTACTTGATTCTCTGTTGATCTCTTGATTATTTGTTGAGAGGGGAGTCAAAAGCCAGGTCCCTTGGGTCTTTGTTTATTGTCAGGGACATAGCTGCTGGTAATAGTAAACCAGGAAAATAGAGCACAAAATGGCTGTAAACTTGATTAGGAACACACAGTAAGTGGTAGAGCAGGGATTTAAACCTAGGCAGCATATCTTCAGAATCAGTTCTCTTAACTGCATCATCCAGGATTCAAGTGGAAGCTCAGCCATTTGTCAGGATTACCATAAGATAAATTCTTATACTACGTAATAGTCAGACTAGATGAAGCCTAATTCCCCTTCCAACTCTAAGATCTCGCTAAGTATATCTGCAAGGATCATTCCATACTGAAGAGTACAAATCTTTTAAACCACTCCTGCCTCTTGATGATTTTTGGTGGTCATTTTTTAGATGTTTTACAGCTCTGACACATTTTTTCTTAATGCAGAGCAGGCAGGACTTCACACAGCTATTTTTGCAGATGCAAATACACAACTGTTCTGTGAAAAGATTCTAACTTTTCAAATTTCCAATATTATTCACAGATGAAATTCAGCATTTTTTTATCACAAGCACATAACCTATAATTTTTATGAAGTACAAATTAGAATATTTCTCTGTATATTATTCCACATTAAATTCATATTAAACATTTCCTCAATTTCAATGTACACATAATTTATTCATTTATTATTTATTTTGGGAGTGGAAATCAAACCAAGAGGCACTTAACCACTAAGCCACATCCCAGCCCATTTTATTTTTAATTTTTAGACAGTGTTTTACTGAGTTGCTTAGGGCCTTATTAAGTTGTTGAGGCTGGCTTTGAACTTTCGATCCTTCTGTATCAGCCTCACCAGCCACTATGATTACAGGTGCATACTATTGCACCTGGCTAACATACCATACCATTTAAATTATCATTATACCGTACCAAAAAAAGGCAGAAATGATTTAAAATACATTATTAATTCAGGCCTCAATTACAACCCATTTACCTGCTAGACTCAAACGGATAAAATGTCCTTCTGCTGTAAAGGCTACAAAAATACTGTATAATAATTTGAACTATGTCAGGCAGGGAAAAGTTAAGACCACAAAAAGAATTTCACTTTCAACACTGGATCAGCAACTGCATGGAGTATTTCCTATACCTCTACAGAGTCCATGCCCTATGTACAAAAGAAAAGTTCTTAACCTTCATTTTTGGACTTCAAGTTTTTTCTTACTGAAATCATGACATTCATAGGCTGTGCTCCCAGAAAATTACTAGTGTATCTAAGGAAAATCAGATCTATCACCGTATTTTTCCTATATAATAAAATGAGGTCTCTCACTATATTATAGAACATGGCTGAAAAATGCTTCTTAAAATCTTCAAGGTGTTTGTGGGATGTTCTGACAAAATTTAGACTACAAAAATGTACACTAAATGCTTCAAGAGGGTCTTCAAATGAAAACAGGAAGAGACTTTGAAGAGAGGAAGAGTCAGGTATCATCCTTCTAAGGGGCACAGGAGGTACTCTGAAATCCAGGTCTTTCCCTTGTGGACAACATTCATGTCACATAATCTGTAGTGGGGATATTTAAGATAATGTCTAATTCTTTCCCACAGATCTGGGAGGAACAACTACTTGGTGCTATATCTGTATGCATACACACATGAGAAACGTTTCACGTACATTCGTTTTAACCTCATAAAACAATCCTGTGAGGAAATCTTTCAGATAAGGAAAAAAAGGTGTAGAGAACTTAAAAATGACCAGTAACAGATGAAAACAAGTATTTAAATTCAGATCTGATTCTAAAGTCTAGATTCTGAATGATTACATACTACACTCTATGGTATAGCTACCCAACAAAAGATATAACATAATGTCTAAAATAACATACTATATTAAAAGTATTACAAGTTATTATTTGTAGTTGGGAGAAAAGATACTCAGAATTCCAATTTTAGAGAACAGAAACATAGTCTTCTAGATAGAGAGAAATTTTCGGCTGCTCTGGCTACAAGAATCTAATAGTCTTAGGGAAAGACCTTGAAATTGGCCCGAGGTTTAAGGAACAGGAGAAAAAAATTGGGGACTAAAAGAAAGAAGTGAGTGATGAACATGGATAAGTTTTGGGCTCTGACAAAAAGCATATTTATCAGTCTTCATAATCCTTTGTTGTAGACCCCACGATTAAAAACAGTTGTCTTTCCACTGCTAATTGCTGTTTTTTTGTTGTTGTTGTTGTTGTTTTCTGCAGTGCAGGACATTGATCCTAGGGCCTTGTGCTTGTGAGGCAAGCACTCAACTGAGCTATATCCCCAGCCCCTGCTAATTGCTTTTGACCAAAGTACCTATACATTATGAAATAGTTCAGGAGAAAGAAAGATAAGGTTTCTGTACACCTTCCAGCTGCAAGTAAGGAAGGCTGACTGAAACAAAAACGAGGGGAAGACTCAAGAATATTCTATGGTGATGCTGATCAGGAGTTCTGGGATTCAAGTCAAATCACTGTAGCACATAGAAAGGAGGGTCCATTGATACTGGGAAGTTGGATCCCATCTTATAGTATGTTATGTACTTAGTTGGAAAACTGAGAGCAAGAGGTCATTAGAATGATTTATGTAAAACTGGAAGACTTCATATAGTTAGAGATGTAAATACCATTACAGGACCGTTTTTCACTATTCCCTCACCTCAAACGCTGTATATACCTCAGTCATTAGAACCACTTGAAATTTATTCTAAGGACTGTACTTCTTCTCAATGCCCAGTTCTTGGTAAGTACTTAGTAAGTTTCAGTGGAATTTTATTCAGTAGAATAAATGAATGCTACTAACACATGAACCATTTGCATCCCTGATCTCCAGTGCTTTGCTTGTCTCACTTGTTTTTCAAAATCAAGCTTGAAGTCGGGCGCAGTGGTGCACGCCTGTAATCCCAGCGACTCGGGAGGCTGAGGCAGGAGGATCATGAGTTCAAAGCCAGCCTCAGCAACTTAGCGAGGCCCTAAGCAACTCAGTGAGACCCTGTCTCTAAATAAAATACAAAATAGGGCTGGGGATGTGGCTCAGTGACCGAGTGTCCCTGAGTTCAATCCCTGTCAAAAAAAAAAGAACAAAATCAAGCTTGAGAACCATTTTTCCCAATAAGCATTACCTAACCATCACCCCTACCAACCCCACTCATTCCAACAACTCAAAAGTCTACACGCCTCTCCAATGTGCCTTCCTAATCCCTCTCCCTGGTGGGTGCTTCAAGTGCTGTAATTATTTTGTGTTGTTGATCTTTATACCAATAAGTTCCTTCAGAGGAGGGTCCATGTCTCATTTATCTTCCATCCTCAGCATATGGCACAGTGCCTGATATATAACTGATGCACAGTAACTACTTATTTACTATATGAATAAAATGCATGACTAACATTTGGGATAGATAAGCATATGACCTAGGCATCACATTCTACTAGTATTGCTGCTTTAGAATTTGAGAGGGATATGCAAATTGAAGAACTCAGCCCCATAAGTGAGGCAAACCAACAAATATCAAAGGAGAGATATTATCTATACATTCCAAGACCCCGTCCCCAAATCCGATGTGGTACTGAATTCCAGGAACTTCTATATATGGAAAAGCGTTGATAAAAGAAAGATTAACCATCAGCATCAGGACCTCAATTTTCTTAAAGTCTAGTCATTATAGAAGAAACTACATGTCTTCCAGGAAAACAAATTTAGAAAAGAGGAGATCCAGATGGCTAATAAACATATGAAAAGGTATTCAACATTGTTAGTTATCAGGAAATGTAAATTAAAAGCACAATGAAATAGAATACCACAATGAAATACAATACCACAGACACCACCATGTACTGGTAAGAACACAGAGTACCCAGAAATTTTAAATGAGTATACTCTATGACTCACTGATTCTAATCCTAAGTATATAATCCAACAGCAATGATGCCCAGAGATTGTTATAAGAAATTCTCAATACTGCTACTTCACGGGCTTAAATTTTAGGTATCAAAGATCTAAGAAATAGAAAGTACAATACACTGTAGAAAGGAACTGGCCAGAATGGGTATCCAAAGCAGGATGAAAGCATCAAAATTCTGTGGCCTAGGAAGTAAAGCCTTGAGCTATGATAGCAATAGGGAAAAAAATTCAGATCTGAATCCCTACTACATATCAGATGACACTTTGTATGTATGTGTATGCACACGCATACGTATACGACCATATTCATATACACATATATAAATACATAGTTTGTATGTATGTGTATACTTACTAAGCACTCTATATTTTTTAAAATTTAAACCCTCCAAAAGTTCTTATAGGAGAAAACTGAGGCTCACAGAATTTAAGAAACTTACCAAATATTCATATAGGAAATTAACATTAGAACTGTGATTCAAAGCAGTACCTTGTGATTCAATGTGGTATCTTGTTAGTACTTATGCATTTTTCAGGGGAAAATTAAGTTTGCTATTTTCCTACTTCCTAAGAGTCCACTGCCGCTGGTAAGCAGACTGAAAACAACACTTGGTCTAAAAAGAAAAATACAACAAAATCCATTTTTCAGAGGTATGCTCTATGCTCTATATTCCCAAACATAACCTGATGGTTGTGTTTAAATCAGGTTATATATCAGAAAAAAGGAATTCTTAAATTTAAGTTCTAACAAAGCTTTTATGTTAAGAAGGCACGTTCTAAATTGTTTTGAACAAATGACTACATGTAAGACACACCTGACAAGAAGCGTATCATTACTAGCTGAAAGAAAATACCTGAAAGAATTTTTTTGAAAATTTATTTTTCAGCCAGGCGTGGTGGTACACGCCTGTAATCCAAGCGACTTGGGAGGCTGAGTCAGGAGGATCGCGAGCGCAAAGCCAGCCTCAATAACTTAGCGAGGCCCTAAGCAACTCAGTGAGACCCTATCTCTAAAGAAAATACAAAATAGGGCTGGGGATGTGGCTCAGTGGCCGAGTGTCCCTGAGTTCAATCCCTGGTTCAAAAAAAAAAAAAAAAATTTATTTTTCGGGGCTGGGGATATAGCCCAGTTGACAGAGTGCTTGCCTTCCAAGCACAAGGCCCTGGGTTCAATCCCCAGCACCGCAAAAAAAAAAATAAATAATAATAATTATTATTATTATTAATTAATTAATTTTTCAAGGATATGGTTACTGTTGAAGAGTGACTTCATACTTACAATATAGAATAACATCCTAAATAAGCTTTGTAAACATCATTTTAAAAATTAGAATACTATGTGTTTACAACATTATGAAGCTCATAGCCTAACTCTCTAAGACAGATGAAAAATATACAGCTGTTATATTAGTGGTGGGCACCTGTGATAGTGTCATAAATGGACTTAGAAGTATTGGAATGCAAACAATTTTAATGGAAATAAATATGGTACTAAGAAAAACCATGATAGATGACTCAAAAATGTAGTCTTAGTAACCAGCAGTGTTAAGAAACCTTTTAAAAATCAAATATTTCTAACTACAATGGAAAAAAAAAAAAAACCCTAGAAATCAACAACAAAAGAAACTTTGGAAATTATACAAATAGAGACTGAACAACACACTTTTGAATGAACGATAGATCCTAGAAGATAATCAAAAGGGAAATTTAATGTCTCAAAACAAATGAAAATGGAAACAACATACCAAAACTTACAGGGCACAGCAAAAACAGTGTTGAGAGAATTCTATAGCAATAAGAAAAATATTTCTTATTTGCATCTATGTTCATTAGGGTTGTTGGTCTACATCAAAAAAATATATGAAGATTTCAAAGAAACAATCTAACAATACATCTCAAGGACCTAAAAAAGAACAAAACAAATCCAAAAGCAGTAGAAGGAAAGAAATAACCAAGTTCACAGCAGAAAAATAAAAAGAATAAAACAGTACAAAAGATCAATGAAACCAAGAGTTGGTTTTTCGAAAAGATAAACAAAATGACATACCTTTGGTAGACTAAACAAAAAAAAGAAAGACAGACCCAAGAAAATAAAATTAACAGAGGGGATACTGCAACCAGTATCACAGAAATGCAAAGGATTATTAGAGACAATTATTAACAACCATACACTAACCCATTGGAAAACCTATAAGAAAGGGATAAAATACTAGACACATGTGCCCTACCCAAACTGAACTATGAAAACATTTAAAAAAACAAAAACAAAAACAAAAAAAACCTTGAATAGACCAACAAGTATTGAGACAATCAGTAGTAAAATGTCTCCCAACAAAGAAAAGCCCAAGACTGGACAGCTTCTATGCCAAATTTCAATAAACTTTTAAAAAGAAACACCAATTTTTCTCAAAATTATTCCAAAGAATTGAAGGGGAGGGAATCCTTCCAAACTCAAGGAGGCAAGTATCATTCTGACATTTTAAGACCAGAACCAACAACAACAAAAAGCAAAACAAAACAACAAACAAAAAAATAGACCAACAACCCTAGTGAAAATAGATGCAAAAATTCCCAACAAAATATTAACAAATTGAATCAAACACCACATCTAAAAGATCATTCACCAAGATCACAATGGATTTATCCCAGAAATATAAGGATGGTTTGACATATATCAATCAAGAAATCCATAATGTATCAACAGAATAAAGGATAAAAATAATGATCATCTCTTAGAGGCATGAAAATTTGATAAAATTCAATGTATTTAATGATAAGAATCCTGAACAAATTAGGCATTGAAGGTTTGTATCTCAACAGAAAAAAGACTATAGCCAACATCATATTAATGAGGAAAAGTTGAAAGAGTTTCCTTTAAGATCTGGAACAAGAAACATGTTAGCCATTCTCACCATTCTTATTCAATAAAGTATTAGAAGTTTCAGTTACAGCAATTAGACAAGAAAAAAAAAAGGCATACAAATAGAAAGAGAGAAAATCAAATCATCTCAATTCACAGATGATATGATTCTATAAAGAGAGAAACCTAAAGACTGTTAGAACTGATAAACAGATTCAGTAAAGTTGCTTATTACTAAATCAATACACAAAAATCAATAGCATTTTATATTCTAATAATGAACTTACTGAGAAAGAAATCATGAAAGCAATCACATTCATAATACCTACCAAAAACAAAAACAAAAAAAAACCTAGGAATAAATTCACCTAGAAAAGAGAAAGACCTCTGCAATGAAAATCAGAAAACACTGCATATGAATATCCAGTTTTCCTAGTACCATTTATTGAAGAGGCCTCTTTTCTTTATATGTTCTTGGTGTCTTTTTAAGAATCAGTTAGCTGTAGCTGTTTGGGTTTATTAATGCAATCTCTGTTCTGTCCCATTTCATTAGTCTATGTCTCTCTTAAAATTCCAGAACAATGCCCTTTTGGTTAGGGTGGCTCCGTTGTATCTCTCTTATCAGATACAAAAGTCAATTAAAAATGGACCAAAGACCTAACTAACTATAAGACCTGAATCTGTGAAATGACTAGAAGAAAATACAGGCGCACCACTGTGGAAAAACGCAACCTGGAAGTCAATGCTGACTTTTACAATGTTCCCTTGGCGGTGCTGGGAATGGAACCCAGGGTCTGGGGCATGCTAGCCAAGTGCTCTACTAGTGAGTTACATTCCCAGTCTTTTTATTTTATTTTGAGACAAGGTCTTCCTAAACTGACCAGGCTGGCTAGCCTTGAACCTGCAATCATCCTGCCTCAGTTGTAACCACAACTGGGATTACAGGTGTGTGCCCCTGCACTCACCAGGGATACCGTTCTCACGAAAACAGAACCAACACCAAAACGCATCTGTTATCAACAGACCTTACTGATGTAGTCCCCACCTTCCATTAATTCACTTATATTTCCATATGTCCCACTCAACTCCATTTAAGAAAAATTACAAAAAAAATTAAAAGTCTAATTGGCTTTTTCTAGAATGATTTCAAAGTTTTCTCACACGGTCAACATACAGGACAATTCTATACTGGTCCTGGTAGACGGGCCCCTTCTATAATTGCATGCTATGATTCTCCATTTTTTAGAAAACTGGCACATTTCAAAGTTTGATTACAAGGAACCTAGCTCCAGAAACTCTAGTCTGCTTTGGTCAGTCCAAACAATAGCCTCCCATATTCTTTATTTCCTGAGTCTAATCTATTTCCTAGAAACTCCGATGACTGAAAATATTAATAAAAGTTATTGTGCTTCTTGGAAAGGAAGGTGAAGACAAAAGGAGAGGAGAGACGCTTTTAAGACACTGGTATAGACAATGACTTTTTGAAAATGAACCCCAAACTGCAGGAAACAAAAGCAAAAATAGACAAATGAAATTACATCAAACTAAAAACTTTTGCATGGCAAAGGAAGCAAGCAACAAAGTGAAAACCTACAAAATGGGAGAAAATATTTGCCAATTATTCATCTAATAAAAGATTAATATCCAGAATATATGGAGAACTCTAAAAACCTAACAAAAACAAGCAATCCAATTAAAAATGGGCAGATTATCTGAATAGATGTTTCTCAAAAGAAACACAAATGGCCAAGAAATACATAAAAAATGCTCAATATCATTAATCTCAGGGAAATGAAAATCAAAACTACCAAGAGATATCTCAGCTGATTAGAATGGCTATAATCAAAAATGCAAGAATGTGGGCTGGGGATATAACTCAGTTGGTAGAGTGCTTGCCTCACAAGCACAAGGCCCAGGTTTCCATCTCCAGCACCACACACACACACAAAAAAAAAAAAAAAAAAAGCAAGGATGTGCAGAAAAAGAACTCTTGTATGATGGTTGGTGGGCATATAAGTATAGCCACTATGGAGAACAGGATGGAAGTTCTTCAAAAAATAAAAAAAAAGTAAAGTAGGTCAACCATATGATCCAGCTATCCCACACCAGGGTACGTACCCAAAAGAAATGATACCAGCACACCAAAAATGTACCTGCACACCCACGATTACTACAGTACTATTGACAATGACTAAGATAAGGACTCAACCTACATGCCCATCAATGAAAGAATAGTTAAGGAAAATGTGGTGTTTATATACAAAAGAATATTATTCAACCATACAGAATGCAATTCTGTCATTTGTAGTGAAATGGATGGAACTGGAAAACATTATGTTAAGAGACATAAGACAGATACAGAAAGGCAAATAACCACGTGTTCCCATTTATGGAAGGTTTTTTAAAAACGAAATCTGAATGTAAGAGTGAGCACTAGAACATGGGTAAAGTGGAACAGCAGGTGAATTAAGAGATTAAATTTGATAGGTGCATGCTATATGTATCATATTTTATTGCATAATCATCACAGCTTTTATGCCAATTTTTTTTTTGCAGAAATGTGGGGTGCAACCATTATGTAAAGCTGGGTTTTTTTTACTTTTCACTCACTGAAAACTTTGCACATCTGTTTCCACACTGTTCAGTGAACAAAATCACTTTCAGTTTAAAACCCACAAAATAGTTTCTTATTACTCATAATCAGAAAGAAATATATTTATTTCTTTAAATATTAATGTATCCCTGGCAGCTAACTGTACAGTTCAACTAAGATAGGAAGATGCAAGTCACATAACTTACTCATGGCAGCTTCACTTGCCTGCCTGCTCCCCTTACACCTTCATGGAGTTGAATGCCCTCAGTACAGCAGCACTCTAAACACACAGTTTTCAGAAATACACAGACAATCAATGCACACACATGAGAATTATAGGTCCAGAGTGTGAAAGAAGATAAATGTACATCTGCATGCCTCTAGTGAATACACTGCCGCTCTATTTACCTTTTAAGTGGTGTAAACAGAACGATACCATACAATGATTATGCGATGAAAGGTAAAAAACCATTTTTTGGACTGAAAAAACAGGGTGCAACAATTATGTGGTGAAATACAGTATGTGTTACAGTATCATTGTGATATTTTAACAATGAACTCCAATGATATGTATAATTAATACATGTTAATCAAAAGTAAAATTAAAAAGTAGTCCTAATAATGACAAAATCTAAAATGTAAGTAGGAAAAAAAGATATTTCTTTTTTCTAGTTACGTACATAATTTTAAACATGTATTTTTCCTAAAATAGTGAAATATAAATATGTATGGATTATTTAAAGTAGCCTTATTCAGAATAAATGAAATGTAAAAACTATCCAAATGTTCATTAATAATAGAATGGACAAACAATGCTATAGTCGGAATATAATGCCATACAGCAACGAGAATGAAACAAATCACAACTATATGCAACAGGAGGGATAAACCTTGCAAACAATCTCAGGTAAAAGAAGCAGGACACAAATAAATATGATTCTATTTCTACAAAGCTCAAAACCAGCTGAAACTATCCATGGGTAGCAGTTACCTTGGTGGGAGTGGAAGAGAGAAACAGGAATTGATACAGGACTTAAGAAGGTTTCTGGGATACAGGTCATCTTTTGTCTTTATATGGTTTCATGGCTATGTTCAGTTTGTGAATATTTTGATCAAGGATTTATATAAGATCACTTAGAATACATGTAACCTTTTTTATATGGGGTACAGTAAGAGTTAGGAAGAGTCACTTAAAATGCATATAAACTTTTTTCATGTGGGATACACTAACTTAACAAAGAACATCTGGAGGGCACTATATCAACACCGAAACTATGACAATCCAGGGAATACGATACATATCAGTAAGCCAGGCCTTGTTGGAAGTCAGTAACCCTTCATATTAAGGGCTTTAACTCTGGGAGTCAAGAATGATCTGATACACGTACTTCTGACTCCTACCGTCACCAGCCTCCTGCCAAAACAACACAAGGCTCCTTTCCTCTTTGCCTAGCGTGAAACAAAACAGTCTCACTGTTTTTCTCCAAAGAGGAGACTTTCCTTGAAATACTCAAAAACAGTTCTAACAAGGAAGCAAAAGACTTTTCTTTCCTTTTGATCCACCACTGATTAAATAAATATATTAAATACTTTGCATAAATATCTTATTTAATTCCCATAACTCTATAAGGTAAATATCATTATGTCCAGTTTACAGAGGAGGATACTAGGAATTGGAGAACAATCAGTGAGTGTTGTGATACTGTCTGGCTCTAAAGTCCAAGCCCAACGTTCATACTACTTTACCTCCCAATTACCAGTTTCTCTTGATTATAACATATCAAAAGTGCTCACTTGCATGCCTATCCTCTTACCCTTAGAATTAGATCTGATCAGAGAAATGAGGCCACAGGAAGGGATGGAGTAGTGACAGACTAAGGAGGGAGGGACAATAACTGAGAATAACCATGTAAGGAAAACTGTGTTCAGTTAAAGAGCAAAGCTGGGACAGAGCTGTAGCCTTTGCTATGCACCAGATACACTAAAGTTATTCAAGAGCTGCTTAAAGTCAGATAAGATTGCACATGCCTGTAATCCCAGGGTCTTAGAAGGCTGAGACAGGAGGATTGCAAATTCAAGGTCAGCCTTAGCAACTTAGGTAGGCACTTAGTGAAGTCTTAGCAAGACCCTATCAGAGATATGGTGCAGTGGTTAGCGACCCTGGGTTCAATTCCCAGTACAAAAAAAAAAAAACTGCTAAAAATCAAGAAAATAAAACAAGCACTAAAAAATTTGGGTAATCCCTAAATCATATAATATCATACATGGCATGCATTCAAGGTTTATTGAAAGAATGAGCTTATATATCCCTGAAGACTTTTCTCTCCTAGTTGTTTTTAACATGTTAGTCTATGCATTCAATATGTTTGTCTGTTCATTCTTTTATTCACCAAGTATTTTGAGTGTCTGATATATATGAATTGCCTCAAATGATGAAAATAAGTAGAATTTCTGATGTAGAATATAAATAATAATTACATAATGGCGATAAAGAATATAAAGTAGAGGTACTGGGATTGTGGCTCAGTGGTAGAGCACTTGCCTAGAATGTGTGAGGCACTGGGTTCGATTCTGAGCACCACATATAAATAAAAGAATAAAAATAAAGGTCTATCAACATCTAAAATTTTTTTAAATATGTTTTTAAAAATTAAAAAAAATAGCCGGGTGTGGTGGTGCACACCTGTAATCCCAGCACTTGGGAGGCTGAGGCAGGAGGATCGCGAGTTCAAAGCCAGCCTCAGCAGCTTAGCAAGGCCCTAAGCAACTCGATGAGACCCTGTCTCTAAATAAAATACAAAATAGAGCTGGGGATGTGGCTCAGTGGTGGAGTGCCCCTGGGTTCAATCCCCAGTACCAAAAATAATAATAGTAATAATTTAAAAAAATAAAGCAGAGAGAGATAGAGGATAGAGGCAGGAAAATGGACTACTTTAAATAGATCAGGAAAGATCTGAGGATGTAATTTTTTTTTTTAGTAAAAATTTGCTCTATACCTAATTTCTTTGACCATGATGTTGTACTTAGCTTCAGATTGTATCTTGGGAGCTGGGATGTAGCTTGCTTTAGATGCACAGGTAGAGTGCTTGCTTTACATGCACAGGCCCTGGGTTCTATCCCCACCAAGATTGTACCTTTAAAATATTTTTTTAAAACTTAATCTGGGATTCTACAGGAAAACCAACAATTTTTACTTTATCATTTAATATGAAAAATAGAGAAAGAAAAAGTTTACCAGTATAGAAGAGATTATTTTAAACTGCAGGAGAATAGGTGAAGGATAAAAGATCTGAAAAAATGTTCTTAAGATGCCCTCGTTCCAGATGAACAGACTTCCAGAAACAGATCACAAAGCTTTGTAAAGTTTTAAGAAGCTTGCCCTCTCCCATGTCTTTCCAACTCCTGTCCTGACACGTCTATTTCCATGTGCCTCATTCCACATCTCATTCTTGTTGATTCCTCTTTTCCTGTCTTCAAACATGTCTCCCTTTTTATCCTCAATAATTACTCCTAACTGAATCATGGAAATCTTATTAAATACATTTAACAAATATAAAGTTCCAGAAAAATTCTTTCTAAAGTAGAATTACGGAACGATTGGGAATTCTTTCAAAAACAAAACAAAAAGCAACTTTTTTTGTTTGTTTATCTCTGGGGTCTTTAGGTTTGATTTTAATGGTTACCCCAGAGATTACAACATGCATCCTTTACCTCCTACAGTCAAGGACATAAATTTGCATTTTTATGTGTCACAGAGAAAAAAGTCAAAAAGCAGATCATCTCAATAGGATTTTAATCTTTAGAGTATTGTAATCGAAAACCCAAGTGTTTACCAACTACTATCCCAGATAAACTACCGACTTTTAACGATTGTCTCCCAGGACTCAAATTCTGCTTAGTTCTTTGGGCTTTTAACAACTACTGTCTGCACAGTCTCTTACATTCACTACCCTTACAAATTAACAGACAACTCAAACAGAAAAGTCAAGCAAAATGTCAGATGCATTCCAATGCCTTTTTCCTTTCACTAGAATAATGACCACTGCGTTCAAACAGATTTGGCTGCCTTCAAACAGATTTTATTTTTTCCACCTTTTCTACTTGTTCTTGACTACAAAGTTGATTTCATACAAGTTAGAAATCAAAGCCAGGAAAGAAATAAATGTCACTAGGAAAAACATATACTAAATAACAGAATATTAAAGTTAAAAAGGGCTTTACAGATCATCTATACCAAGCTGCCATGCAAATTAGAAATTCTGAAGTGAAAATTTGTATAGATAGTCATTCAGTATCTGAGCAAATGTGCCAATAAGAGAAATCTAGACAAATCTCCTTCATAGAAAGAATCTCATAATTCTGGGCTATAATCTGCCTGCTTGACATGTTTACCCAACAGTCACAGTTTTCCCCTTCAAAGCATTCCTTTTTCCCGATGATGATACTGTAGCTACTTAAAAACAGATATCACACCTAAAATGTTTTCTCATATGGAGAAAAATTCATTTCCTTTACCCTATTTCACATGGCATACTTTTGAGGCCATATCTTAATTATAAAGTCATTCTCTGAATTAATTACAACTGGCTAAGTTTTATTTTCCCTAATTTCAGTGCCAAGAACTGAACTTGATATTCATTTATTTCAAAGTATAAAAGAAATATACTATCTCTACAACCCAAACTGATTTGCCCCTCCACATCTACTTTACATATGATAACAAATTTTACACATAAGCATTCATAATATATAATTCCTAAGGTGGTTGTCACCTAAAACTCCAACATCTCAGAAACTAATATCAACTGTTCCATTCTTTCATGCACCTGTGATTTGGTTAGGTTTTTAATCTGACTGCTAGATTTAACACTTGTCCCTACTGAATTTCACTTTCTTGGTTTTCACCTGGCAATCCCAATGGTCATTGTAATTTTAAATTCTGGTTCTGATTTTTATCTATTAATTATTCCATCAAGCTTTCTACCATCCCAAATAGGAATTCATACTATAATTATTAGCTCTAAGTCCATATCAAATTCATTTATATATGTATTTAAATACAGTCAATGGCAGACAGTTCCCTTTACAATGAGACCTCACATCTCTGGGAACAGCTGCTGTTCATCAGCAATCAACCATTCGGACTACATTCTTTTACCATATCTACTTTAAGAAACAAGTCAAATTTCTTGCTGAAATAAATTTACAGTATGCACTATATCTATTATATTACCTAATTATGAGTTCGGAGAGCATTGAATTAGGTTAATAAGGGGACCTGGTATAAATCTGTGAAAAGACAGACTAAAATCAAATTTTACTTAAGACATCAAATGTGACATGAGAATCATTTAGGCAACTTTTTTACCATTATTTCCCACCTTATTGTAAATTAGTAAATAAGGCGTTGTAGCATGTATTGCCACATTCTACAAATCCAATAAACACAGCTTCAAATTTGTGTTTCAAATCCAATAAACACAGCCAATGTTTAAAATATTCTGGTTGTATAGTCCACTAAGACCGGAATAACTGAGTTCTGGAATGCCATATAAGTACCAAATCAAACATTTTTAAAATAAAACAGAAACATTAAATACTTACGGTATTGGTCAAGGAAAATAAATTTAGAAAAGAAATTTATTGTTTATAAAATTTTAATTACATTATTTTCAGGTATGACAGTCGAATTCAACTGCCTTATAAAAAATTAATAATTTAGAACCTCAAAGATGTTGATGAGAATGTTAATAGTATGTAAACTCATATAAAGAAAAGTAATTCTGAGAAAACAAAATACTTCCATAAATTAGTACATTAACATTCAGAATATGAAATATACCAAGAGTTGCTGAACTGTCTTTACCTGGATAAAAGGCTGTTTTTTAAAAATCAAAGAATAGATTTAAAGTTATTAATACTTTAAAAACAAAGGCATCACCACAAAAATATAGTGAAAATTTATCAGAGGCAAACATGGTTAAACATAAGACACCACGTAAGAAAGAATACTGTTCCCTTGAAGGGGTGAAGGAGGTTTCTATTATTAGCAGAGATTAAGAACTGCCTGAAATTCTTTCCTTAACACCACCACACTAAAAATAAAATGGTTCACCACATTTCAAAATAAACACATTGCTTTGCATGTACATTTCAGTCACTAAAAGAATAGATAAAAATAGGAACCTGATTCCAAAAATGTCTTTTATATTTGTATCTAATAAATATACTAGATAGATTCGTTCTCATTTTTGTAACACATTCAACATTTTGGGGGTCTGTGACCCATTTACTAATTTTCTCTTAAAGGATTTGAGATTGAATCTTGCCACTAGGTCAAATTAAATTATATGCTTGGCTTCAAACTTTAACTAATTTCTCTACAAAGTATTTTCCCTATTGAGGAAACCACAGGAATCTTAGAAGGGCAAATGAGAAAGTATTATCATTACAAAGCAGTACAAAATGCATTCAGAAAAACTGGCATGAACTACAAGATTAGTGAACACTTGGGCATGTTGCTACAAAAAGGAAAAAAAAAAAAAAACAACCAAGTGAGAAAGAGTGGTGCTGGGAAGAGACCAAGTCCAGAGAACTGAAGTAATTACCTCAAATACAGGAAAAAACTACAAACCCTTTCTAATGCATATACCGGTGTTAAGGGAAAGTTTGGCTGAAAGGTTTTTGTTTTGTTTTTTTTTAATCAGAATACATTCTCCATGCTTTAAAAAATATAGTTACCTTATTTATTCTAATTTTAGTACAAGTAGACTATATCTTTAAAATGACCTAGACACAGAAACTGCCAGGAGCTACTCAAAGTTCCCTCCCTTCCTAGTTTTTGCCTCCTTCCTCCAATAGCTTCTGTGATCATTGCCACTGGATTTGGAATATATGAATGTTATGTTTATATGTATGTTATGTGTTTAAATTTATGATGTGTTTGCATACCTGCCTTAGGAGTGATGTGTAGAAGAGGGTGACTAGTGAGCAGGGTCTGCAGAATTAGAGGTTCTGAGCATATTCATTCAACAACAAAAAAAAAAAAAAAAAAAAAGGTAGAGATTTGGAAAAACAAAACAGTAAAATCCTCCTTATAAAATAAATTTCTGGTCTCAGAACTAGATCACAGATTATTCTCACAGTTCAGTTAATTATGAATTTAAGTACACAATGGGCCCAAGGTACTTTTGAGAACTTTTTCACCTACATTCATTTTCTCATGTATTTCTCACAGCTATGTAAGAGACATGTGGTATTATATCCTTTCTCACAGATCAAGTTTGCTTAGCTCATCTAACCAAACTCTACAGCCAGTTCTTGACAGGCTACTGTTCCACACTTGGTCTTCCAAGTCAGACGCTCTCTGTGCTATAGAGACTATCTACACACAGCACTGAGTTGCCTTTGTGGAACTACCCTGAATCTATATGCATTGTTCCTATTGCAGAATACCTTTTGAAAGTCAATCAACTGATTACATAAAATGAACACAATTCATCCTGAAACCTAAGACAAAATTACTTAAATCAAACCATATAAATCAGAAAAAATCAAAATAACATCATCCAATTACCTAATTGTTTGAAAGATCTAACTGAACTGATTATTACTCATCTACTACATGGTACAGTTGGCCCCTGGCATCCGGGAATTGCAACCAACCATGGATCCAAAACATTTAGGAAAAAAAAATTCACATTTGTAGTAAAAATGTACACTCTTTTTCCTAATCATTATTCCCTAAACAATACAGTAAGGTATTTACATGGTATTAGGTATTACCAGTAATCCAGAGGTGATTAAAGTATATAGGAGGATGTACATAGGTTACATAACAAACACTGTGTCATTTCATGTAAGGAACCAATCTCTAACAGATCCCAAAGGATGACTACATGATTTACTCAAAAAGGACACTGCTTTAATATAAACATTAAAAAAGTACAGTAATCATTAAGAACTTTTTCAGTCCAGGACACCAAAAAATAGGGGTAGATTATTACAGCTGTCTCAATGTTGGTCTCAGAACTGGCGGTATTTCTGAACACCCTGAATGTGATTGCAAGTCTGCTACTTACTAGCACAGTGAACCTGGGCAAGTTACTTAAAGTATCTGATTTTCAATTTCTTCATGTTAAATGGAAATAACACTAAACACAGAGGATTACCCCAGGAAATAATAAAAAAAAAAAAAATCATGTGCATATAATGCTATGATTAGAAGAGTAAAATTAAAAATTAAAAGTAAAATTAGTTTAAGTAAAAACAAACTATAGCTTTTATCACTAAAGTGTTACAAATGTGTTTCCCCTGTCTTCCATTCTACATTACATCTGCATTTCAGCTCTGGTCTTCTGTAATTCAATTTCCATTAAATCAAGATGAACAACTTAGTAATTCAAATTTCCATTAAATCAAGAGGAACAATTAACTACATCCGTTTTTTGAAATTCAATCTTAAAAAAAATAAAAAACAGTTTAATGATAAAAGTGCAAAGACTCTTACACATTGTGTCTTAGTGTTCTCCTTTAGAAGAGGAAGAAGACCACAAGGGCCACAGAGATCAAACTATTCAGGGACTTCACACTAGCATGTGAGTCAAAAACAACTCTCAGAGAGAAAAAAAAAAAAAGAAAAAAAACTACCAAAGGTATCACTCTTGGTTACAACTAACCAAATTATCCAAAATTCAATTTATCACTTAGGACTTGATATTTTCGTAAAAGGTAATGCTGCTTTTTAAAAACAAAGAAAAAAGTTTAAATTTCTCATTTGCTAATCCTGCCTGTTATCTAAAAACTAAGTGAATAACTTCTAAATATCTACCAAGTTTTTAAAAGTCAAGTCTGTGGCTCATTCACATAACTATGTGCTAAACAAAATCTAATTTCCTTCATAAGACTTTGCTGTCTGTAAAGAGACTTACAAAGGTTTGCATACATGGTTGCAAATTATCTTTTTTTTTTTTTTTTTGGCCCCAGGGATTGAACTCAGGGGCACTCGGCCACTGAGCCACATCCCCAGTCCTATTTTGTATTTTATTTAGAGACAGGGTCTCACTGAGTTGCTTAGGGCCTTGCTAAGTTGCTGAGGCTGGCTTTGAACTCATGATCCTCCTGCCTCAGCCTCCGGAGTCGCTGGGATTACAGGCATGTGCCACTGCGCCCAGCTGCAAAGTATCTTTTGATGTACAACTCTGATGAATAAACCACACCTATCAGTTCTTACCTTGCAAATGCAAAATGCTTTTTAAACAACTGACATTATAAATGTAATTTTTTTCTTTAACTGGTCTTTCTACAACAGATTTAATTTTCTAGAATTTCTATTACCTTTAGATAAATTGGGTAATGTGTTAGTCAGTTTTTCATTGCTGTGACCAAAATACCTGACAAGAACAATTTAGAGGAGAAAAAGTTTTATTATGGGTTCATGGTTTCACAGATTCAGTCTATGGTCAGCTGACTCCATTACTCTGGGCCCAAGGTGAGGCAGAGCATCGTGGAGGAAGGTCATGGTGGAAGAAAGCTATTCAGCCTCTGGTGGCCAAGAAGCAGAGAGAGAGGAAAAGGCCTCAGGGAAGATGCACTCTACCAGTGCCCATCACCAGTGACCCACCTCCTGTCACGCTCCACCAGGTTACCACCAGCCAGCTATCCTTTCAAACTAAAATGGACTAATTAGGTTACAGCTCTCATAAGCTTATCATTTCACCTCTGAATATTACTGCACTAGCGGGAACTTTTGGAGGACACCTCACATCCAGACCATAACAGATAAGAACCAAACAAGTCTAACTGTAAGAGCTCTAAAGGCTAATTCTACTCTACCTAGATAAAGTGAAAACCTAAATTTAGGGAACAAGTTTTAAATAAAAGAAGCATTTTTTAAAATTTTGTCAACCTATATAATGTTTTCATTGTATGAAACCTAACAATATAATAGACCAATGAAGAAAAAATTCTACTTATAACATTTTAATAAGGCTTTATCAATCTATCAATCATATACTTCTTAAAAATAAGTAAGAACTATGCCATTTTCAATCTTTCATTATTGTGCCTAACTTTGGTCCATAAATTGGTACATTAACAACTGAAGTTAAATTTTCAATTAGCATATCAGTTAAGAGAGCTCATAAAATGCTTCTCTCTCCTCCATTTCCATGTTTTTAAAGCCACATAAAATTAAATCATCTACTATTAAGGTTTTTAGTAGAAATTGACTTTACAAAATCTAAATCTATAACAATTAAAAATACATGTGCTTTCAACAAAAGGTGCTGGAACAACTGAAAATACACATGGAAAAAAGCTGGCATTTAACTTCATCTCACGTCAGACAAATCTGGTTCTTAAACATAAGCGCTAAAACAATAAAATATTTACAAGAAAGTATAACCATAAATCTTTGGGACCTTGGGCTAGGCAATATTTCTTAACTATGACACTAAAAGCATAGTGTCATAATTTGTTCATAAAACAAATTAATAAATTGGACCTCATGAAAATTCATAACTTTTATGAATTCAAAAGACACTACTAAAAAATGAAAAGACCTTTAAAGAAAAGACTGGGAGGAATTATATACAAAACATGTCTAATAAATATTTCTATCTAGAATTTTTTTTTTAATTATTTCAATTCAACTTATAAGATGACATACAAGGCCGGGGATATAGCTCAGTTGGTAGAGTGCCTGCCTCACATGCACAAGGCCCTGGGTTCAATCCCTAACACCAAAAAAAAAAAAAAAAGACAAATAGCCTGTCTCAGTTTGTTTTCTGCTGCTGTAACAGAATACCTGAGACTGGATAATTTATAAAGAAAAGTTTATTTTAGCTAGAGGCTGAGAAATCCAAAGGTATGATGCCAGGACCTACCAGTTTCTGGTGAGATCTCACATTGCTTCATCTCAAAGCAGAAAAACAGAAGGGCAAACAAGGGAATGGGAAAGAGACAAAACAAAAGGGCAGGCTCACTTTATAACAACTAATCCATGTCTAAGAGAAACGCATTAATCCCTCTTAATGACCTAATTATCCAGTGAAGACTGCCTCTCAATTCAGTTATGCCGAGAATCAGATTTCAACATGAGTTTCAGAGAAGACAAACAATATTCAAACCATAGCACAACCCAATCAAAAAAAAAAATGAGCAAGATATTCAGACACTTCACCAAAGATATACAAATAATGAGTGCATAAAAATATGTTCAGTGACATCACTCACTGGGAAAATGCAAAATTAAAGCCTCAATGAGAGGCTTGAATGAATATGAAATGAACATTTCATATTCACTAGGTACCATTTCACACACAAAAATATAAAGAAAAGGGAACTCTAATACATTGCTGGTGGAACTATAAAATGGTGCAACCATTCTGGAAAAGTCTGGCAAACTCTCAAAAAATTAAACATAAAACTATGATAATAACCCAGCAATTCTACCCCTAGATATAAGAAAACATGTCCACAAAAAGATTCCCATGTGAATATTCATGGTAGCATTATTTACAATAGCCAGCAACTTAAATCAGTGTCCATCAACTGGTGTTATGTATGGATAAAATAAGGCATATCCATTGAACAGAATACTATTCAACAATAAAAAGGAACAGACAAATGACATGACACCCAAGAACTTCAAAGCACTGATAAAGAAGCTACAAATGAGACTCCACATTGAATGACCCCAATTATAAACATTCAGAAAAAGCAAATTTACACAAAAAACAGGGTAACAGTTTCCTGTGGCCAAAGGTAGGAATGGGATTAAATGTAAATGTGTATGAGGGATCTTACTGTGGCGTTCTAACATGTTCTACAGCTGATCCACGATGGTTGCAGCATCTGGTAAAATTACCAAAAAATGTTGAACTGTATACTTAGGATGGGTGAATTTTATGACTGTATATCAATAATGATGTTTTTAAAAATGCACGTGCTTTTGTTTCACCTGCCCTTGAATTAAATTAGTAACTTGAGGTTATAGCAATTTCTACAATTTAAAATTTTTAAAACTACTATATTGATCAGTCTTGGATAAGAAGCCACAATATTTTTTTAAAGTATTTTTTAAATGTTGATAGACCTTTATTTTATTCATTTCTTTATATGTGGTGCTGAGAATCAAACCCAGCGTTTCACACATGCTAGGCAAGCTACCACTGAGCCACAACCCCAGCCCACCACAATATCTCTTTAAAGAAGATCTAAACAGTGTTAGGAAAACTCCTTCCAACTGAACAGGGGATCTCCAGGAAAAAGATTTCTATAAGTTCAAGTTCCCTCAAGTTTACACTTTAAGAAGCCAGTACCTGGAAGCCGCTGAATGATGTCCTTTACAATGGCTGACAGTTCTGATGGGTATTCAACTCTGCACGCAGATTACAGTAGTAGAGGAATTTTAAAAGATGAAAGTGTTTAACACCATTTGAAAGGATGTAGGATTAAGTTATGTAACTTCAAGAGTATACATGTCTAAATGACAAAGAAATTGTTTTAACTTGAGTTATTCTATGTCATAACACAACAGTCCTCAGCAATGATATTAAATGACAAGTAAGGTAACAAGCACTAATCCAATCCCTAACCCAACCCTGGTTCTTCCTAGAGTCATTCTAAATTTATGCTAATTATCCATTCTTTTTAGAAGGTCTTTCAAAAGTAATCAAAGCCTTCTAGAACTTCAAAGAATTTTACAAACTTTTTAGGTCTTTACACAAATGCTAAGGTCTGTGAGGGCAGTTGACAGTTTTAATGAAAACTGTGAACCTCACAAAACTCCCATCCTCCCTTCCCTGATTCACTTTTCTCAACAGTGTGAAACATAAAATTTACATATATATTCTAATTATTGTTTGTCTTACCCACCAGAAAACAAACTGCATGTAAGATCTGATTTTGTTCTTTGCTGTATTGCCATTGCCTGGACTCGTGCCTATCATGCTCTAAGAGCTCAATAAGTGTTTTTTGGTCAAATGAGTGGGTACTACACATGTGAAAGACAACAGGCGCTGATCCTTGCCACTGGAATGAACAAGAGTCTTCAAGTGAGGTTAAAATGTGAATTTAATAAGAACTCAAAATAGAATCTGTAGCCAGCCTATCCAGCACTTACTCAGAAAAAAATAAAAAATAAAAAGCCAGTACTTCACTTTATAATTCTGGATTTGCAACAGTATTTTTAATAAGCAAGCTCTAGTTCTGGAGAGAGCAGGTTAATTAAAACCCATGTGACTCTTATTAACAAACAACAGAAAAGTTTAATACTTAACTAGTTGGAAGTGCTGTATAAAATTTCAAAAGCAGTCAGTTTTTCTACACCCAAAATGGGATCCCAGCTCCAAGAAAACAAGACCTCAGCAGCATATGCCTTAGCAGTTCTGCCTTCCTCAGCCCCAAATCCTCCACCCCCGAGGAACGTGTTTCTCTCCCCGCCAACCCACCAGTCTCCCTAAACCGTTTTACACACACCAAACCACCCTCCACTGCATTTCAGCATTCCACGCACCCAGGAGAAGGATCACGACTACCTCCTGGCCCCTGGAGCGGCCCCAAAACGGTCAGCTCCACCAACCAAGCGTACTGGAACATGAAGGAATCGGAGAAGGCAGGGGCCTCCCTGCAAGGCCAGAAATTGGAGGACATCTTAGACCTCATCCTGGATCTGCCAACCTCTCTATGACCTTGGGCGTGTCACTGAACCTCTAGGAGTCCGGCTCTCTCGCCTTTAAGGTGAGGCTAACACCTGGACCGAGCCGCTGCGAGGACGAGACCGGGCCACACGTAAAGCCAGCAGAGCCCCCGGCACCAAACGGCGACTCGCCCATCCCTCAGCAGCGTGCACGATTCCCCAACCCCTTCCTCCGGCCTCACGCCGGAGGCACCGCGCGGACCTGGTCCCATCTCCCAGGTCTGCCCGAGGGGGCGCGGAGGCGCCGGGAGGCGCGAGGTGCCCGGCCCCAGCCCCGCAGAGGCGGGCGGGCGCAGCACCTGGAGCCCGACGCCCGCGCCCCGCCCGGGGCTCCGCACGGCGGCTCCACCTGCCGCCCGCCCGCCCGGCCTCGGCGCGCACTCAACTCTTCACTTTGCCGAAGGTGCCGACGCCCAGCGTGTCCCCCAGCACGTAGTGCCCGATCTTCACCCGCCCGTCGTGCTTCTGCTTCTCAGCCATCTTCGGCGCGCGGCCTCGCTCCGCCGCCCGCCCTCCGCGGGGACGCCGCCGCCGCCTACCCACAGTGCAGCGGGCCGGGGGCGGGCCGCGGGCGCGGGGCTGGCGGGGCGGCGGGGCACCAGCGGGTCGGCCGGGGGCAACGCCGCGGGCGGCGGGCGGGGCGGGGCACG
>JAJEJO010001964.1:165072-200830 GCA_020662805.1 Glaucomys volans
GTATTTTTTTTATTTACTTATTGATTCATTGAACACAAATGGAGTACAGCTATTGTTTCACTGGTTGTACACAAAGTAGAGTCACACCATCTGTGCGTTCATGCATGTACACAGGGCAATGGTATCTGTCACACATTCTGTTATTATTTTTTTAAAGGTATGACCAAATATATGGGGGGGGGGTAGATTTTTGAGCAGGAGAGTGATATGATGGGAATCAGAAATTTAAAGGGTATCTCTAGAAGGCTGTCTGGAAGAGAGTCTGAGAAGGCAAGGGTGGAAGCAAAGCACCTTAGAGACAACTAGTAGACCAAATGAGCGCTGAGAGAGGTAGCAATGAAAATGGAGAGAGGCAGTAAGACCCGACAGAAAGAGTCTGATGTTAGCACCAAGAGGTGCTGGTGGTTGGATAAAAGGTGTGAGAGGTTTCAGAAAAGAGGAGCAGCTCACACAACTAGATGATTGTTATAAGGGAACCATAGACCATAATGGAAAAGGCTTTTTGAGAAATGTTAGGAAATGGGAAGTGGAGAAAGGACAAAATTCTGTTTTAACTATGGTCGATTGAAGATGCTTAATAGAAATCCAAAAAGAACTGGGTGGGCATGGTGGCCCACACCTGAAATCCCAGTGACTCCGCAGGCTGAGGCAGGAGGATTGCAAATTCAAAGACAGCCTCAACAAATTAGTGAGACCCTAAGTAACTTAGCAAAACCCTGTCTCAGAAAATAAAAAACGGCTGGGGATGTGGCTCAGTGGTTGAGCACCCCTGGGTTCAGTCCCTGGTGGAAAGAAAAGGAAAGGAAAGGAAAGGAAAGGAAAGGAAAGGAAAGGAAAGGAAAGGAAAGGAAAGGAAAGGAAAGGAAAGGAAAACCTGACAGTGTGAGAGAAACATTTAGCAGTGAATCTTAGTCCATCAAGACCTTGTATAACTGTGTTCCAGGAGGAATTTCCATTCTAATGGAGAACTGACAGTTAAATAATGAATTTCAAAACGAAATTATCCCTGAAATGATAAAGATATGGGTCTTTATTTTCTGCAGAGTGCAGAACAGTTGGAGTCTGGACCCAAACCACTGGCAGTCCCAGTAGGGGAAGAAGGGAAAGGTTGGATCTGAGAGTTACTTAGAAGAATGAATAGGATTAAATGACTTTTCAGTTCTGAATTAAGAGAAATGGAACAATCTTAGGTGGCCTCCAGAGTTCTGGCCTGGTATCACGGATAGCCTGTCACTTCTGCCTTGAAATGTGTTCAAAGACTTCCCATTGGCTGAAGACTCACATTTAAAGCATGGTAGCCGCACATTCATGGACTTCTAAAATCTGCCATTTGAGTGGCTCCTTACCTTCTTGAGGTATTTCCCTGGAACACATAAAGGCTCAAAAGTTATTCTCTGTAGAGTAAAATTCAGTCTTTCAGTCTGGGTTCAAGGCCTTCTGTGATCTGGTCTCTGCAACCTAATTTCTTGCCTATCTTCTTACAAAGCTCCAGTCATGTCAAACTTCCTTCCATTCTGTGCATGCACTGAGCTGTGGGGGCCCTGGAGACTTTACTCGGGTCTTGATCTCCCTCCATCCTTGGGACTTCTATGGCAAACTGCCTGACAAATACCTCCACATCTTTCAAGACTCACCTTCTCCACGAAGCCTTTCCCCAACCTCCCACCTAGGCCTGACCACCTGTCTTGAATAACACTGTCTACCTTGTGTTTAATTAAGTCCACCATTGAACTTACCTGTTACATCCTGGTCCACCATTGGGTGCTCTCAAACCCTGAGGGCAAAGCACAGTGAACATGGTAGGCACTTAACACATGCCAGGGAAAGAATGAGGAACAAATTAATGAAATCTCCGCTGGGGCATAACTTGACCTTGATTCACCTATCCCCTCCAGGCAGCACTGAAAGCTTCCTTTTATTCCCCTAGGGTTTTCTATCCCCTTTGTTCTAACATGGCAAGGTGCTATGACATTGTCTTTGTTCTGTTTTTTCTTCCACTTTATTGGGTGTCCCCTGACAGAAATATTCAAGGACATGGATCTCATCCTGTTTTATCTTTATGTCCCCAGCACCTAGGTACTCAATAAATGTTTTAAGAACATATTGTTTAATAATTAAAGAGCAACCTTACGTTTTAAAGTCATGCATCATGTAATCATGTCCATCTCTTTCCACCCTCATGAGGAATTTCCTAATCAGGCCTGCTTGGAATTAATCTTGCACTCTGGCATTCTATCAAGCTGTAGCTGTATCTCTCTTGTGTCATTATCCCTTTCCAGGAAAGTTCTTGATTTAGAGCGATTATAAAAGCCTAAAGACAGGGAAACTTTTATTCTTCATTATATTCCCATATACTTGGCATGATTTCACTCTTTCCCACTGAAAAGGCTGTAAAAGTGATACCCTTAAATCTGATACATTTTGTTAAAATAATAAGATATTGCATTTACACTATTGTTAGTACTAACTCTTGCCCCACTGAGAATGACTACATTGTAGTTGTTCTTTAAAGGTTTGAATTAATAAAGGAAGGAAAGAATATTATTTTCACTGTCAAGTTCAGAGGAAAGTCAGACTGTCTTTTATGCAAAATTAGTGCACTCATTTAATCTATCACTATTTGTATCCAGAAATAATTTGTTTATATGGGCTAGAGGAAGACAATATTGTCCTTCATAAACTAAATTCTAAACACAATAATAGCTTTATTTTTTAAAAATGATGCCTCTTTCCTTAGTCCATGCTGGCTTCAGAAACACATAGCAGTATTGCAGGAACTGAAGTTTCCCTGAGGCTTTAGGGAGCAGTGTCCTCCCTGTTCTTCAGGAACCCAAGTGACCAGACTCCTTTGTGCTTTGCTGCTCAGGCCCACTTGTTCCCCTGGCGCCCTCTGCTGTCTTCATGAGCCTCAAAATCTAGCAGGAGGGATTAGGTTTGGGTTTTCTCATCCTAGTGCCTACAACTCTAACAATGGAGATGATTTTATTCTTTTTCATTTCAAAGGTGATTTTGTTCTTTATTATTTTTTCAGCGCCTTAAAATGTGAATCTTAAAAATTAATTTCCCAGGAAATGTGCTAGGCAAGGGGCTACTGAGCTACATCCCCAGCCCTTTTATTTCTTTATTTTGAGACAGGGTCTCACTAAATTGCCAGGCTGGCCTCGAACATGCAATCCCTCTGCCTCAGCCTCCTCTGTCCGGAGGATTACTGGGAGGTCACTGCCCGTGACTTCTTTCTCTTACTGCTTGAATAATTTTTACCTTCTCAGGGAATACCTTCCACTTTCTGAAAGATTGAAAGTCCCTTTTACTCCCCACTACTCTGTTTTTCCTTTCCACATCCTCATCCTAGCACCTCAAAAATGTTCTCCTATTATGGGGAAAGCAAGGCTGGGAAGGAGGTCCTCATGCAAATTTGACCCTCTTGCAAATTTCAGTACCTCCTCAGAGTTCTGAAATTGAGATGTGGAAGACATTCCCACTACAGTCCTGCTCGATTATACTTTTTCATTGTTGATCCATCTGATAACTCACATAGATTACTTAATAAATTGTGTAGAATTTCAGGCACACGTAGCTACATGGCTATAGATTAGGAAAATGCTCAAAATTATTATATGTAAAGAAATATCACATCATGAGTTTTTCTAAGAAAAATAAACAGAAGTCAAAGTTTTCTTCAACTATAGCCTTAAAATGGGGCTTTAGAATTTCCTTACAACTTAAAATACAAAAAAATCACTTTTAAGTATCTTCTTCTATTTTTGCATGCATATGTAAAGCCTTTCAGTCTTTCACAAACTTTTTTAGGGAATAACGAAATAAAATTGAGTTGGAATTTGGGGGGGTTTTGTTTGCTTTCACTGTTTCTAATTCACTTTATGAAACTTACATCTACTTCTTTTGATACAACTTTGGTGACCATTTTCTGTTTTACCGTGAATTTGAATCAGGAGAGAAAATAGATTTTGATAAGCTAGATACTAATTTTTCAGAATGTAATTCAAGCCTCAGTTTTTTTTTTTCATGCCTAACATTGCTGGATACAAAAGAATTAACCATGAACAATGGTCTTAAGTCTTCCATCTTCTTGAGAAAACTTATGTCCATGAAGTGAATTTAAACAACTACTTTTTTTTTTTTTTTTTTTTTTTGTGGAACCAGAGATTGAACTCAGGGACACTTGGCCACTGAGCCACATCTCCAGCCCTATTTTGTATTTTATTTAGAAACAGGGTCTCACTGAGTTGCTTAGGGCCTCGCTAAGTTGCTGAGACTGGCTTTGAACTCACGATCCTCCTGACTCAGCCTCCCAAGTCGCTTGGATTACAGGCATGCGCCACCACGCCTGGCAACTACTTATTTTTTTAACTTGTGGATTAAAATGTCACCTCATTCTATTCCTTTACCAAACTCTCTTTAGTTATATAGGAAGGAAATTTCTTGATTTTCGCCACCAATTTTCAATGGATACCATATAAACTCTTTAGGAAATACAGACTTGTAAAAAAGAATGATTAGACACCATTTCTACTCTTTTCTTTACTCCTCCATTCCAAAATCTAATGGTAACTTATAATGTTCACAGTGCAAAAGCGAAATCATGTGGTCATTGCTCAAGGCAAACAACCTGGAAGACAGGAAGATAATTTTGAGATAAAATTAATTAAACCTGTCTATTTATAAAGAAGAGGAAGGCATGATTCCTTTTTAATGTTGATGAATGCTACTCAGTGAAGCAGGTGAGGAGCTACTGTGGTGTGATGAGAATCCAGACTCAGCTTGGACCTTGGACTGTTGCCTAAGGGCTGTTTGCACTGGCTGTGTAGACGCCTGGGCTCAATTCCACTACTTGCCCTTTATTTTGCCTGTGAGGTGACTGTTTATTTGTCCTGCATTTTTGATCCTTAACTGTTTTGTACTGCTGCTCTAACCAAAGTCCAAAGAACTCAACCTCTTGCTCATTGCTACCAGTCTAAAATTTATTCTGTAAAATTTGGACTCACCCTAATGACCTTTGGGCACTCCCCTGAAAAAGACTGTCCTAGTGTCACAAAAACCCAGGAACCTGCCTGTCAGGCAGGTTTCTGATCACCTGAACCTAGCCCCAGCCTGGTCATTGTATGGCATTTATCAATAATGAAAAGAGATCGCAGCTTCCTCTGTTATGAAAAGGGTGCTGTTATGGTTTGGATCTAGAATGTTTCCCAAAGGCTCTCATGTATTAAAGACTTGGTCTTTAATGCAGTAATATTCAGAGGTGGGGCTTTTAGGATGTGGTTGGAGTATGAGGGCTGTAACGTCGTGAGTGGGTTAAGCCACTGATGGAGTCAGCTGAGTGGACTCTGGGAAATGGTAGAAACTGTAGGCAGTGCAGCCTGGCTGGAGGAGGTAGGTCACTGTGCCCTGGAAGAGTTTATCTGGACGCAGCCCCTTCTCTCTCTCTCTCTATTTCCTGGCTGCCATGAGCCAAGCAGTTTTCTTCCTCCTGTCCCTCTGCCATGATGTTCCATCTCACCTCAGACCTGAAGCAATAGAATCAGTCTAACATGGACTAAAACCTCTCAGACTGTGAGGCAAAATAATTCTTTCCTCCTGGTAAGTTGTTTATGTCAGGCATTTTGGTCACAGTAACAATAGCAACAAAATGACTAACACAGGTGCCATGAACATTTTCTCCTGGGCTTTCATTAAAGAATCAGGTCTATGGAGAGATATTACACAAGGAGCTGTTTGGATTGGTAGCAGAGGGAATGAATAGCTGTTAAGAATTGGAGAAATGAATTCCTAGTTGGTTAAAAGCACATTCGACACCTTATTTCCTGTTCAATAAATGGAGCATTTTTGTGGAAATAAGCCAAAAGTTTTATGAATAGTCCCTTACTTTTTCCCATCTGTTAGGAACATTTTTCAAATATAAATTAAAAATAAATCCCTACAAAAAGTTGTATGTTCTCACTCTCCTGTTGAGAGCTCAATTTTATAGCTTTTTGTCATGAGCCTTAGCTGAGTTTGCTTCTGATAGAATTCTTTCAATAGAGTCAATCTTCAGACAAAAGCAACTTCATTGTATTGTACCGCAACTAATTTTCAGCAGTAAGTGAAGAATTTTGAGTTTTCAAATGCTATTTTTATCATGTTTCTCTCATGATAGTGTAAGATTCTAATTAACATATTTGGGATGTTCATCCCAAATCTGATATTTCGTGAGACAGACTGGCGTATCTGTGCAGTTGCTGATAACTCATTTAGTCTCTATACTGTGAGCATATTTGAACCTAAGAGAAAAAGCCAAGGTCACTTGAACAAATACTTGACCAAGAAGTTATATCTACTTGAATCCTCACAAATTTCATCACAAGCCATCAAGTAAGATGACATGCACATTTAAAAGTCAGGCAAAGAAAGGGTCCAGTGACTCGGCGGGTCTGTAATCCTAGCCACTCCTGAGGCTGAGGCAGGAGAATTGGGCAACTTAGCTGAGAGGCTCAGCAACTTGGTGAGACCCTGTCTCCAAAAAATAAAATAAAAATAAAATGGGCTAGCAAGATAGCTCAGTGGTAGTATGCCCCTTAGTTCAACTGCCAGTAGTGAAATAAAAAATCATGAATGTGTTGTTTTTCTTTTGTGTCACTACATTAAAATAATATTTTCTACGTAGTATATCTAAAACCAGCTACGAATTGGGAGTGCTGTGGTTTGAGGGAGCAAGGGGAAATGTAGAGATGGTATCTCTATATTATTTCTGGATGACTTGCAAAGATGCAATTTTGTATAAACTTCATTTTATTATATTCCGTTACTTCAGTATGAAGTTCAAATCATGAAAAATACACAATTGAGTCAAGTGAGTGGAGCAATAATTTCATAGAAATTTCAATGTTTATTATATATCTTGAATGGCAATGGAAACCATTTTGCCTTCTATCCTTTTTCATCTTTTTTATTTTTTTGAGTTATCAGCTTTCTCATTCCTTTATATTGTTGTCAGCTCTTTACCATGAAATCACTGCATTATACAACTTATTTGAAATCTTTTTAACAGCACCAGTGGGGTAGTAGTTCTCCTGGACAGGGTCGTAAATACATAATGTCAATCGCTGAAGGTGTTCCCAGTAAGCAAAGCACAAAACAAATAAATAAATGAACAAACTAAGATATGTGGGAAACACCTGATTCAAGAACTGATTTTTTATTAGTAAAATAGTCAGTAAATAGTGAATACCCCAAGGATATTTTCTAAAAGTATGAAAACTGCATAAACTCCTTTTCATCTTTCTCTGTCACACACACACACACACACACACACAGCTTATCTACAGGAAAATACTTTAGTATGTATCGAATCAGAGGATTTTTTAAAAGCAAAAGCTTTTTAATTTGATGCTTCCCCCTCTGTGAATTCTTGCTCTTATTTCTTGAACTATAGAAGTCCTTTTCAGGAAATTGTTGCCTGTGCCTACAGGTTGAAGAGTTTCACCTATTTTCCTTTCTCAGTTGTAAATAAAGTTTCTGATCTTATTCTTAGGTCATTTGTCCATTTTAAATTGATTTTTACAGGGTGAAAGGGCACTTGTTTCAATCTTCTACAAGTGGATATCCAGTTTTCCCAGCACCATTTGTCAAAGAGGCTGTCTTTTCTCCAATGTATGTATGTTTTGGGCACCTTTGTCAAGAATCAGATGATCACAGCTCTGTGGGTTGTCTCTGCATCTTCTATTATATTCCATGAGCCTGTGTGTCTGTTGTTATGTCAGTACCATTCTGTATGAAATAAATCTTTATTAGTGTAAGCCACTGAAATTTGAGGGTTTTTTGTTACTGCAGCAAAAGTCGACTAATACAACAGTCAACTTTAAAGTACACTTTATGAAAAGCCATATGCAACATAAACAAAAGGACAGAATATTTGAATTGACTTTCGAAACAAAAAGAAGCTAATGTTATACATAGATTGTAATGCTTCATCTGTACCATCCTTCACAAGGATGGTACATCCTTCATAACTTCCAAACTGCATATGAGGTGCAGATGATGAGGAGCCAGGCAATAACCTACAGGTACATCTTACATATCCGTATGTTTATATAAACAATAGCTATATGTCCATCATAATTCCCCTTATGCTATAAAATATAAAAAGATTGTGAGCCAACAGAACCTTTTGCCATTATTCTAGCTCAATGCAGAAAATTTTATAAGAAAAAAGTTTCATCCTAATACAATAGAATTGAAGACTTTAGACAGATTTCTCTATGTACCAATGACCACCCTAAACAAAATAAAGAAACTGTGTTCCAAGGTGCGTACCTACACACCACAGGTATGCGCCATGATAAAAGGAAAACAATATCAGACATTTTTGATTTCCTCATTTGTAACAAGGCTCTGGTTCAAACACTGAGAAAGTTTTCTTGTTCTATGTTGTATGTCAGTGGAGCACAAAATTTTAAAAGCACTTTGACTATCACTCCTCTGCTGTTCTTACTACTCAGTACAATATTATAGATATTTGGCTATCTCAAAGCAACATTCCCATTTCAAAACTAATTATAATGTTGAAGATATGCATGTGTGAATAGAGAGAATATAACTATATAAGACCAAACGATGTTATGCCATTTCAAGTGTGGGTATTTTTATATATTCTAAAATCATCCAAGAAAGCATATTTTTATGCATTGAGAAATGTTTTATAAGCACCAGTGGGATGTGAACTTAACTCTCTGCTATTTGTCATCTAGATGAAAATTATTTTTACAGCTGATTTTTGCAATAGTTTTCCACCATACTCTGCAGATGTATTAATGTGTTTTTATCATGTTGACATCTTATTATAAACAAATCCATTTTATGTTAAACTTATCGTGCTTCTCCCAGGCTTATCTTAAGAAGGAGTTGGGGACCAATTTCAATCAAAGGCAGCGTCCATAATAGTCCCTCCAGGAGTCCCTGTTGCCCTTTACCAGCTTGAGTCTGAATATTTGGTGGGTAGGGATACGACCATCTAAAGTATAAACAAAAATGTTTTCCTAAAGTTCCCTGAATCAAAGAGAAAAAACATCTATATTTGGGATACACTACACAGATATGTTTGGATTCCAAGAGAACCTGGTAACCAGACAAAGGAAGCCTATGGTGACACAGCTGGAGACCCACTGCTTCTTCGTTTTATAAAAATACAACCCCAGGTGATTGTGAACCAGTTGGTCTGAATTTGCACTTACAGCAAATAGGTAATGAATGACTTCCTCCACTCTCTCTAGGTACTGAATAGAAGCATTTATCATGAATCTGTCAGATACTGAGCATATGAGACTGAGAATTAAGGTGGAAAATGCCTTTGAGAGGTGTTTTTGCCCATTCATTCCTTAATTTGCTCCTTTGCCCTTTTCTCTCTGTATTTATTCATTCACTTAACAATAAATATTTATTGAGCTCTTCCTGTGAAGTAGGCACTGTGCTAAGTTCTGGGAAAACAGTGGTAAATAAATAAACACAGGAAGAGCTCCAAAGACAGATCCAGATCCTTCTCAGTTTCACTCATCCATTCCTTCATGCTCATTTCCAACACAAAATACAATGAAAAGAGTCAAACAGACGTGGATTTAATTTGTACCTAAGAGGCGGGTGATCTTAGACCAGTTGTATGAATTCTTAGAGCCTTTCTTATCTCCTCTCTATCTCAAAGAATGACAGAGTAGATTACAAAGGGAACATAGAAAACTGCCTGACATTTTTACTATCCTCATTTCTACCTCAAATCTCATGGGGCCCTGCATATGATTGGTTCTAGAAAATCAGTAAGATATGTTTTGTAATGCTGTACTTACTTGCAGCTAAGAATATGGAAAAATAGAAAATGTGGTCCCTACCTTTTGGGAAATTAAATTTAGAATAATAATGACTAAACCAGGCACAGTGGTGAATGCTTATAATCCTAGTGACTCAGGAGGCTGAGGCAGGAGGATTGCAAAATTGAGGCAACTTAGTGAGGCCCTAAACAACTTAGTGAGATTCTGTCTCAAAATGAAAAAAAAATAAAAAGGACTGGGGGTGCAGCTCAGTGGTAGATTGCTCCTGGTTCAATCCCAAGTACCACACACACAGGTACACATACACACACAAAGAATAATGATGACTCACATTTAATATATACAAAGCGCGGTTCAGATCACTATAAAAACATAAACTCATCCTCACAATAATCTATGCAATGTTTATTATACCAGTCCTCTTAAGGGGTACAGAAAGATCAGATCAATTACCCAAAGTCACAACAAATAGTGAGGTGTGCTGCGAGGTAGAATTGAAACCTAGGCAGCTGTCCTTGGAACCTGTATTTTTAACCATTAAGCCACACTGCCTTTCAAGGTGAGCTTCTAAACACAAAGCAAAAAATATGTAGATACTACCTGTTTATGAGGAGTTTAAACAGTAAATGAATTAGGGAAGAGAAATCAGAACATTTTTAAAAATCACTACTAATTTTATTTTAAAAAGATAATCAGTTTAATATTTAGCTATGTTTCCTTTGATCCTCTTCTGTGCACACTCTTTTAAATATATTTTTACATATACAGTGACAACATACTCACATGCAATTTCAGTTCTGCTTCTTTTTAAAAATATTTTGATTTAGTCGTAGGTGGACACAATACCTTTATTTTATTTTTTTAATCTGGTGCTGAGGATCGAACCCAGGGCCTCACTCATGCAAGGCAAGCGCACTACCACTGAGCCACCATCTAGCCCCTCAGTTCTGCTTCTTTAACCTAATTTTATCCTGAGAAACAAATGTTATTTCTTTATTAATGCTCCAACAGGCCCTGTCTCTTCCCTGCCATAGTATCTGATATCTGGTATTTAGTATTTAGTGTTTAATAGCATTTATTACCATTTAAACACTGTAATTTTTTGCTTGTTTACCTATCTTCCTCTTCCCTTCCTACTACATGCATACAAGATAACATCCTCCTGATGGCAAGAATATATTTGTTTTGTGTCTACTGTATCCCAGTGTCTAAGATAGTCCCTGGTACACGCTGGGCGCTCTATTTGTTGAAAAGAACAATCTCAAAGAGGAAAGCGTAACAACACCATCACAGGAGATGACACCTTACTTTAACAGCTGACTGGATATTACACTACGAAAGTACATATCCACGCACATTCACAGTCACTCTTACCTCTTGAATCAGGTCCCCTTTCTAGTTATGTAGGCTAAGGTGGAGACAATGATGGACGTGTCCTCGTGAGTAATGAATGAGAGGGTGGTCGCTGATGTATTGTTTTGTTCTCATAGGAGTTCTCAAAAATCTTGTTTTTCCAGACTTTTCTTTTATATCCTCCTGTTTGTTCTGTTATTTTTCCTTATGACTCATCCATTCCATGTAATCTTGTGTCCCTAACTTCACTGTTTTCTAAAAATTTGTGTTTGTTCTCATTATAACTTTCAGTTTTCCCTCCATATATTTTTTCTCCCTTATTTCATTGGTTTGTTCAGCTGTCTTATAATGTCTACTTGTATCTATTTGAACCTTCAGCATAATTAGGCAATTCCCAATATTACCTGACTGTTAGGTGGTGGGACATGGACCATATAAACTCTCACTAATTAAAACATGGATCATTGGAAGTGTTTCATTTTTCAGTAATCCATTCATTTTTATCAATAATACTTGGGTTTTTCCTAATCCTTTTCTTTCTTTCTTTTTTTTTTTTTTTTGGAACTGGGGATTGAACTCAGAGACACTCAGACACTAAGCCACATCCCCAGCCCTATTTTGTATTTTATTTAGAGTCAGGGTCTCGCTGAGTTGCTTAGGGCCTCGCTAAATTGCTGAGGCTGGCTTTGAACTCACGATCCTCCTGACTCAGCCTCCCAAGTCGCTTGGATTACAGGCGTGTGCCACCATGCCCGGCTTCTTTTTTTTTTTCTTTTCTTTTCTTTTTTTTTAATTTTTTTTTGCGGTTCTGGGTATTAAACCGAGGGCCTTGTTCTTGGGAGGCAAGCACTCTACCGACTGAACTATATTCCCAGCCCTTTCCTGATCTTATACACGTATCAGAATGTGTACACCATTCGCATTTTTAAATCAACTCAATGCTATGAAAATTACTTAAATAAGATAACGTATATAAAATTTCTTGGCAAGCTTTTAAGCACTATATATACATTATCCTGATGTGATAATCTCAGACTGTTATATTACATCCCTCATACAGAGTATTCTCCTTGTGAACACTCTTTCTATTTTAGAAGACCATCATCAAATCTTCATTCTACTTTCTGGGTTGAATAAACCTAATTTATTTAAAATTTCTCCTATGGTTTCTTTCTCAGTCTCTTCATGATCCTTGTATTGAGTGACTTTTCTCTAATCTAGAGCCTATTTTGATGAAAGACCACCTTGTGAGAATAGAATCTGTACAGACTGTCTTTTGATCAATGCACTAAGATTGCCAAACACTCTGCAGAGAGAAAGGGGGCTATAGAAAAGGACCTGGTTGTAGGGTACCTGCTCCACTGCCTGTCTGTAATGTGACTCTGTAGCTTCTTCTCTAAGCCCTTGTTCCTCCTCAGTGAAGCAGAAGCTGATTATCACCCTTCTTGTGGAAGTGCTCCATGATCATGGAAATGGGCACTGGGAGATGTGTGGGACTGTTCTCAGTCTTCACAACCACTGAGCATATTAATGCTGTTTTGTGAGGGGACTGCCTGGGCTGGGCGAATGCAGGAAGGGACATAAGTATCCTGCGATGCCTGGGGCTGTCCTTTGTTACTAGAAATTGGCCTGACACAATATGTCCCTAGTGCTGCCATTAAGGAACAGGTAAAGCAGTTCCCTGTGAATCCCCCTCAGATAAACTAGGGGACACTCGATGGTAGGGCAGGGATGTTTTATGATCTATATTTTTTAAGTCAGCATTCAGAATCCATGAGACTCTTCTGTGCTGTTATGATAATGATTTTAAAATAGTTTCCTGCATAAGTCTTCCCAAATAAAATCTGAAATTTTTCTGCTAAACTGGAATCATCCTAAATTTTCTTTTTTCTTTTTTTGGTACTGGGGATTGAACCCAGGGGCACTCCACCACTGAGCCACATCCCCAGTCCTATTTTGTATTTTTATTTAGAGACAGGACCTCACTGAGTTGCTCAGGGCCTCGCTAAGTTGCTGAGGCTGGCTTTGAACTCGCGATCCTCCTGCCTCAGCCTCCCAGGTGCTGGGATTACAGGCGTGCACCACCACGCCCAGCATTCTAAATTTTCTGATCAGCTCACCATTTCAATTAGGAGACTTCTGTTAATGATTTTAACCAAGAATTGGTGGTTTCATTTTTGTCGCATTTTTAAAGTATTTTATGACTTAAGTCAAATCATGTAAGCCATATTCCCAATTTTAAATCATATTAGATACTTTTTTGGATGCATCTATGTCAGTCAACTTTCTGTTACTGTAACAAACACCTGAGGTAAATCAACTTGTGAAGAGAAAGGGCTTAATTTGGCTCATAGATTTGGAGGTCTTAGACCATGACCAATTGGCCCCATTGCTTTGGAGCACATGGCTTGAGGATGCGTGTTAACCTCATGGAGGCAGGGAAGTGAGGAGAGAGGGAGCAAGAGACCTCCATCCTGCAATTCCCTTTGGGGACACACATCCAGTAATGTAAAACCTTCCACTGGACCTCATCTCTTAAAGGTTTCCACCACTTTCCAACAACGCCAAGTGGAAGACCAAGGCTTTAACACAATGGACTTCTGGGGGACATTTTAGATCCAAACTACAGCAGTATCTATTTCGTATTCCAGCTGCCTCTGGGGCATCCAGCTCTGCATGAGCTCTGACAAAGGTTGTGTAGGCCTAAATGGAAATCACTTTACCTTCTGGCTCTACCTTTCACCTGTCTCCTCCTTCATGTTGCAGCCCTTTCTGGAACCTTCTAAGGGCCAACACAAAGACACACACAACCTGGAGTCACAGGGGTGAACCTATGATCTTGTAGAGCACAGTCAATGGACAAAGTCTTCATCTTTCCTGCTCGCTTCTCCCCTGCTTGAGAAGTCCAGAAGAACAGTATATTCTGGGTCTCAAGAGCATGCTCTTTTGATTCCAACAATCAATGGTGCTTTGAGGCAACAAACTATGCCATTCACTTTGGCTCTCCCTCCATTCTTGCTTCATTGTCCTTGCCCTTAACTCTCCTTGGAAGAGTAAAATAAAAATGAAGCACACAAGCTCCCTGCTTCAGGCTCTGCTCTTGGGAGATCCAGGCTAAGATAAGAGTAAAGTGGAGAACTGAGACCATCATCTGGTTTCATCTCTTGCAGAGATCAATTTGGATTAATTTGCAACATGGGAGGTTTAGTACAGAAAAGCAATACCGTACAGCCTGCCTGCAGAGCTGTCAATTCTGGCCAACCATCATGCTACGTTTCTCTCGTAAGCTTACTCTCCCATTCTTTGAGATATCAGTTTCATAGAATTCCTATCCTCACGCTTCCTGTCTTCATCCTTATCACATTCAAATGACAACCACTCTTCCAATTTAATTGAGAAAGTAGAAACCACCAGATGGGCACTCCCTCCTAATCTTATCACCACGTCAACAGCCTATCTGAACCTGGCCTCTTCTTCTCTCTTATTTCATCTGGCTAAGTGTGCTTTCTCTTCTTGCAGCCAACTCTTCCATATAGATCAAATTCCCTCTGGCATCATGGAGGCTTGATTTCTTGTTAATTTCTCCCTCCTTTTTTCAGCTACAATCTCTCACTCTTCTAGATCACTCCCATATGCATTAAATTTTTCTCCCATCTTTAAAAGATCTCACAATTGTCCTGCAGCAATTTCAACACCTCTGTACAGCCTTAAACTTCTTAACTATTCACTCCTTAACTTGTTAGACCTCCAACTCCACTGCTTCACTGAAACAGCCCTGACTGAAGTTACTGATCACTCTGTTGCTTCATCTAATGATGATTTTTGGTGACCTCACTTTAACTCAACCTCAATCAGCAATGGACACGACTCAGCATTCTCTCCTTTCCATGCCCACTTCCCTGGCTTCTCTGCAACTCCATTCACCTGCTGCCAGCTTCACTGACTCCCTGTGCTCCTCCTTCTCTTTCTGTCTGCTCAGGTTGTCAGTTCTCACCATTCTGCCTCTCCTCCCCTGGGCACATGCTTAGGCATTCTTACAGACACCCACAAATTCAAATTATACCACTTGCAGGTGACTCATAAATGTATACTATCAACAAGACCTCTCCTCTGACCTTCACCAGATGGATCTGGTGCTTACTAGGTTATCGTAGAATCTCAAATGCACCTCAGTCTCAGCATGCCCAAAAAAGCAAGTCTCTGTTCTTACCCCACCCCCAACTCTGCCCAAACCTGTTTCTTTCAGTGTTTTCTATTCCCATGATTGAAATCAATGTCCATCAATCACATAAGCAGAATATCCCTTAACGACTCCTTCACTAAATACTCTTTTAGATATTTTAAGAATATTTTCATTTGATTTGGTACTAAATCTATTTAAAAATATTTCTTCCATCTGTCTACTCACCAGGTCAGACAAAGTCTTAACCAACCTAATGAGAAACTGAAGATTAAGAGTCCTGCAGGGCACCGTGGCACACTTTCATAATCCCAGTGGCTCAGGAGACTGAGGCAGGATGATCCCAAGTTCAAAGCCAGCCTCAGCAACTTAGCTAGGCCCTAAGCAACTCAGTGAGAACCTCTCTCTAAATAAAGTATAAAAAGGGGCTGGGAATGTGGCTCAGTAGTTAAATGCCCCTAGGCTCAATCCCTGGTACAAAAAAAAAAAAGAGTCCTGATTGGGGATACATGGCCAGGCTGTATTCATCTGTGTATGCTGCCATAACAAAATACCAGAGAGTGGATCGCTTAAACAACAGAACTTTACTTTTCCACAGTTCTGAAGGTTGGAAAGTTCAAGATCAAAATTTAGCAGGATCCCTACCTAGGGTGGGGACAACTGATTGAACAAGGTTTCTCTTGAAAGGAGAGCTAAAGTGTACTTCTTTGATCATTACAGTCTACCCCTTGTGCCACGCAGTTAATTTCTTGCCAGAGTATCTCTCTCCTCCAGGGCTTTTTATTTATTTATTTTTTATTTTTTATTATTATTTTTTTTAACCGGGGATTGAACTCAGGGGCACTCAGCCACTGAACCACATCCCCAGCCCTATTTTGTATTTTATTTAGAGACAGGGTCTCACTGAGTTGCTTAGGGCCTTGCTAAGTTGCTGAGGCTGGCTTTGAACTCATAATCCTCCTGACTCACCCTCTGGAGTCGCTTGGATTACAGGCACCACCACGCCTGGCCTCCAGGGCTTTTTAAAGGAGGTTTAAAAGGAATGGGGACACCTGATTATGCAGCTTACTTTTATTTTATTTTATTTTATTTTTTTTTTTTTTTTTGCAGCACTGCAGATTAAACACAGGGTCACTTTATCACTGAGCTACATCCTCAGCCCTTTTTGTTTTTTTTTATTTTGAGATGGGTCTTGCTCAGTTACTGATGCTGGCCTTGAATTTGTAGTCCTTCTGCTCAGCCCCCAAAGTCACTGGGATTGCAGGCAGGCACCACCATGTCTGGCTTTGTGCAGATTACTTCTGCCCTCTGGTGCAGGTGTGCTTGCTCCCAGGTGTAATTCTTCTATCTTATGACGGATTGCTAACTGGATTGTCCACCTTTATGACTTAGTGGGTCTATCAGAGTCCTGGTCATGATGGATAGTTCTTAACATCTGGTCATCTAGTATCCTGTGGCTACTGGGTCTACCAGGACCCAGTGGCTTGTCAGGAGCTATTTTTCAAAAAGCATGCCCTTCTCTGCTGCAGATTCCTGTGGAGAAGCCCCAGGGCCTGCATCATGATTCTCCCATCAGAGCTTGCCACAAACTACACTGTGCTTTTTCTACCACTGATACTTCTAACAACATAAGTTCTGCCAAACTGGCCCGAGTGGCAGAGCTTCTTGCACCCCACCCCAGATCTGTTGCAGAGCTGTTTCATATCCTAGGTCCCACTCAAAATTGACAGACTTTCATGTATATAAACATTATTTCTAGATGTGGAATACGTTGCCTTCAGCACGCAAAGAAGTCTACCATGTATTGTGTTTCCATCTTTATGAAGATACAAGTAGCACTGGTTTGTCTTTCCCTTTGGAGAAATGTTCTTTGGAAAAATGTGCCTGACCACTGAAACTCTAAGAATTTTAGTGAAATTGTCAGGTCCGGAATTATAGGGTATATCCTTCACCCACTAGAGAACACTTAAACTTATCAATGCTTCCAGTGTGAGAACAATTTTTTACTCATCTTGCCAAATCAGTACAATGCCATCACCATAATGGATTGGTGTGATGTTTTGCAGAAAATCCAGAAAGTCCAAATCTCTTTGGTCTGTAAAGGTGAGACAAGAGAAGTTAACATAAATCTGGAAGCAAAACTGTGAACATGTTGTACACTTCATATGAATAGATTCTGATCCTCTCTTTTGTCTGGGGTAGAAAAGAATGCATTCTTCAAGTTAATGGCCATATACCATGTACCTGAGGCCATATTAATCTGCTATAATTCAGACACCATGTCCTACATGTTAACTACAAATGGGGCTATCATCTGACTGAGTTTATAGTGGTCTACTATTATTCTCCAGGATCCATCATCCAGTTCCCCAGAGACCAGATTGGCTGGACACACAGAGATACGATAGTAACCACATTTCCTGCATCCTTGAGATCCTTAAGAATGGCTCCAGTCCATTCCATCCTTCTTGGGATATAATGTTATTACTATTTTTATCCAGGATAGGGGTGGGGCCCTTTCAGAGGCTTCCTCTTGGCCTTCCCTGTTATCTTATTTCTTAGCTCATTGGCCAGGGTTACTACAAATGCCAAGTATGCCAATCTCAATAATACATTCAAGGATTGGGGAAATAATCACAAGGTGTGTGCACAGACTTAGGACACTGATTTTAAGCCACACTGCCCAAGAATTCACTTATTGCCTGGTCCACCATTTTTCTCCCCTGTAGTAATGGGAATTGAACCCAGGGGTGCTTTGACACTGAGCTACATCTCCACCCTCCTTTTTTTTTTTTTTTTAACTTTTTATTTTGAGACAGAGTTTCATTAAGTTGGCCAGGCTGGCCATGAACTTCGGATTTTCCTGCCTCAGCCTCCTGAGTAGTTGGGGTTACATGTGTGCTACTGCTGTGCTCTCTTCAATTCCCCTCAGTGCTTGACAAAGATTCCACTGAGTTATAAAGATGTTTGCAAGGTCTCATCTTCCTGAGAATTGGGGCCGCTGTTTCCTGTTGTCTTGTTTAATTTGCCTATGCCTGGGAATAATATTATATTGTATTTCTGGGAATTCTAGGGTCTTAGGGGATTTAGAACACAAGAATCAAACAGCTAATCATACTGGATATAACCAAGAAAAGCCCTTATTCTGATGTGATAAAAGTATAACTTGGAAAGAAAGTTATGCTCATTTCCAGCAACTTATGCTAAATACATCGCAGATGGTGACTACTCCAGATCATGTTGTTCCCACCTTAACTCCAGACAAACAAGTCACAAACAAAGTTGTTAGGGCTAGAGAAATAGTCCCAACTATTCAGACACCCTTTGGTGATGCTTATTTAGTTAATAGACAACTATGATATCCTCCTAGGAAACCAGCTTCTGGTCCCTTAGATTTAGACCCCCTCTATCTCCCACTGGCAGAATACACCTTGGTTGGCATCAAGTATATTATAATGGAAAATGTACATGGAAAGCTCATCTTCCCTTTTTAGAATATTTAATATATGTGAGACCCTGGTGTTTGCTTAGTTGCTCTGAACAGCTTTCTTGGGCAAAACAGGCTAATGCTTACCAGGCAAAAGTAGGAGGTGTAATCTAGCAAGAGCTATTGTTCCTATTAAACTAGTTATTAACCACATAGTGTAAGCTTATATGTTGTTCATAGAAAGTGGCTTCTGCGTATGATGTCTCCAGTAATATAGAAAGTAGAACTAGTTAAAGATTATATAGAAGAATACTTAAAAATATTATGAAGAACCTATAATATTTAGTCTGCTAATACATTTTGCCTATTGTATTGTAGTTTGTGTCAGTTTCCTTTTGTGTGGCCTCAACATATTGTACTCAAGCTAGAAGTTAACATATAAAAATGGTGTGTGGAAAAAAACAAACTTAGAACTTAGCCTCAGATCACTGAGTCTGTGTTGCTTTGCTCTGCATCTCGCCGATGCCATCCCACTCACCAGAGAGCACCACGACCCTTGTGCTAGGGCTGGACCCCGGCATGCTACCTGGCCCACTTTTACATCTGGTGTACAGAGGGTGATGATAACACTGGATTTCTAGGTGTTTGTATTAAGTCCTCCAGAGAAACAATAACAACAGAGAAAGAGTGAGAGAGAGAGTGTGTGCTTGCGCCTAGCCCAGTAATCCTCACTCCAAAGCCCTTTCAGGACTTGTGCCCTGCAAACCTCTTATCCACACAAGCATCCTGCCTCCTTCACATGTTCCTACCCCCGTCAGAGGTCTGTCTCCTACATTTCTGCCAATGACATCACCTTTCTGATTCAGCCACTGTGCTCTGCAGGCATCCCACCTGCACTAGGATATGCACCCCCTCCGCAGACCACTTGCTTCTTCAGAGACTTGTCTGCCTCCTTTCCCAAAAAACGTGAACCAGCTCTGGCCTGGTTAATCAGCTCTTCATCACTGTGACCAGAATATCCAACAAGAACAACTTAAAAAGAAAAGTTTATTTGGGGATTACAGTTTCAGAGGTTCAGTCCATGGTTAGCCAACTCCATTGCTCTGGGCCTGAGGTGAGGCAGAACATCATGCAGAAGAATGCGGCAGAGGCAAGTTGTTCAGTTCATGGCAGCCAGGAAGCAGAGGGAGAGAGAGGAGATAGGAACAAGATGTAGTCCAGTGACCAACTTTCTCTAGCCATACCCCACCTGTCTACAGTTACCACCCACTCATCCATTCAAATTATTAATCCTTCAATGGATTAATCCACTGAGGTTATAGCCCCCAGGATCGAGTCATTGCCTAATGTGTTTTGGGGATATGCTTTCAAAACATCACCTTTGGGGGGTACATTAAAGATCCAAATCTTAACAACTGACAATACCAGCAATTATCTCTGCCATCAGTATGTGTGACTATGTCTTCTCCAATAAGATCTGAGCCCTAGTCTTCAGGAGAGAATGTCCTTTTATAAGTCTGTCTTTACTCAGGTACTTTTCCTCATCCCTACGGTACCCTCATATCTCATACTTATTATTTTATGATAGTCTAATTATTCTTTATATTGAACTTCCCCTTTTAAAATCACAGTGTGGTTTCTGTCTCCTGATTAGACCCCAACTGATTGAGAAGGAGAATGGTCCCAGGCACTTGGGGGTTGGTTTGACCATGCACTTGTGTGTGGTGCTAAGTACATTGCTAGTGGGAAGTGTGGTGCTAGTTAACCGGTCGTGTGCAACGGCATCACCATGAATCAAGTTGTGGTTGGTTGGATGAAGCGCCAGATGAAGCATATGCATTGGAAACTAAAGTGGTCACTGGGCTTGACCAGCATGACAAAACAATAGGTATGAGGACCGTGGTAAGGGTAAGGGTTGGCTTTTTTTTGGTACTGGGGATTGAACCCAGGTGCACTCAACAACTGAGTCATAGCCACATCCCCAACCCTTTTTTTTTGGAACTGGGGATTGAACTCAGGGGCACTCAGCCACTGAGCCACATCCCCAGCCCTATTTTGTATTTTATTTAGGGACAGGGTCTCACAGAATTGCTTAGTGCCTTGCCCTTGCTGAGGCTGGTTTTGAACTCCCAATCCTTCTGCCTCAGCCTCCTGAGCCCCTGGGATTATAGGCAAGTGCCACCACGCCCAGCTCCCTTTTTTATATTCTATTTAGAGACAGGGTCTCTAAATAGTACCTCATTAAGTACCTAATTAGTACCTCACTAAGTTGCTGAGGCTGGCTTTGAATTTGGGATCCTCCTGCCTTAGCCTCCCCAGCTGCTAGGATTACAGGCATGTGCCCCTGCACCTGGTGGGTTGGCTTCTTTTGAGAGTATTTCAAAACTTTTAGAGAAAATGGCAACAAAACAAAGCAAACAAACAAAAGCCAGAGAGAAGATGACAAACTTGCTCCATTAGCTTTCACCTCTCTCATCTGTGAAAGAAGCTGTCTCCTACATCCCATGCTGTGCTAAGGAGCCTCTGCTCACGGCCTGCCTGGGCCCTGAAGCCTGCTTCCTGCTTGGCCAGTGACTGGAGACCCGCTCCGGCCTATGGAATCAGAGAGTCTTCCCTCACTCTTCACCTTCACCATCTTTCACTGTACCTTCACAGATGAGGTGGAAAGCCCTCTACTTGTCCCTCCTTGAGTACCCTCCCTTACCCCAAGAATATTTATATCTTATACTACGTTATCATTATAGTTCATTAATTCTTTATATTGAATTCTCCTGTTTAAATCATGGCGTGATTTCTGAGTTCTAATTGTATATACCCTCTAACTAACAAAGCCCAGGCCTGATGTTAGGCACAGGGCCAGAAACTGGTCAAGGAATCACATGTTTGTATTGAGGCAACTGTTCTCAGCCCCCATTTATCCACCCTACCTTCTTTTAATTCTAGAGACAAGGCAACACTTTCTTGGCTGCCCATCTCTTTTGCTCCTAGGGACACTATGTTTTTTTTTAAAAATTTTTTTTGTTTTATTTGTTCTAAGTAGTTGTACATGATAGTAGAATGCATTTATACATTTCAATAGGTCATACATAAATAGAGTATAATCTCTCATTTTCTGATTATATATATTGCAGGAGATGCTGTGTTCTGTTGACCATGTCTAAACCTCCATGGGTCAAGCCCTTTTGGATAACACACCCTCTTGCCCATAGTTATGGTAACTGTGGACCCCTGGCTTCTGGTGGTTAAGCACTACATTTTGGCCCCATTCCCCATCTTACCCATGAGCCATGTTGTTCTTCTACTCTCAGCCCTGGCCTTTGGGGAACAGCCACAGCTCAACTTCTTAGCAAGGCTGGTGGCTCCCTCACTGGCATATTCCTGATAAATAGCTGGTAAATTGTGTGATCTTTGAAACTTTCATGGAACAAAATCCTCTGGTGGGTCTTTTAACCTCACATGAAATGTCTACTCTTTTATTCTCTCCTTTCACTATCTGCCAAAAATAATCAAGCATTTCGTTTAACTCAGCATAAGCCATTAATTTCCTACCAGTGCATTTGCACTGTCCCCTATGCAGTTTCTTGAAAGGGCTTTGAATCTAGTCTCATGAGAGTCCTTCTCCTGACCCCTGCCCAAGTCAATAGATTCTCTCTAATTCAGTCTTATATTCTAGGCCCTTTTGATAAAATCAAAATCCAGTCCCACAAGTATACCCCTGGCTTTACCTGGAACATGTGAATTTCTGTAGCTCATATGGAGTACAGATTCTATCTTGTTTTCTCAGGCTCAGCATGAATCTAGCTAGATTATTCTGTGTGTTAATCACCTTTCTGTTACTGTAACAAAAGACTGAGATAATCAATTTATAAAAGGTGTTAATCACCTTTCTGTTACTGTAACAAAAGTCTGAGATAATCAATTTATAAAGAGAAAAGGATTATTTGGTTCACAATTTTGGAGGTTTCAGTCCATGGTTGGTTGGCTCCATTGCTTTTGGGCCTGCTGTGAGGCAGCCCATGATGGCAGGAGATCTTGGAGAAGCAAAGACATTTACTTCATGACTGGGAATCAAAAGAGAAAGAAAGAGGCTTGGGCTCATTTTGTCGTTCTATGTAGCTACTGATCTGGCAGCTCAGGCCAATTGCACGATGAAGTCTCTAAATGAAGAGAATGTCAGAATGACCTGGGGGAGGCCAGTTCTGCAGGCTTCAAGGGGTAACAGAAGTTCAGGGGCACCAACTCAGACATCCCTGTCCCATGGGTCAGGATCCCGGTGTTTCCCAATCAAGGCCCTGACATTGACTTAATAGTCTTTTTTGTTTTGCTTTTGTTTTTTGGGTTGTTGTTGTTTTGTTAAGTATTCCCTTGTCTCTGAGATGTAGGAGGCTCTTCAATTCTGAGTTTCTTTTTTAACTTTTCCTGCTACTCACTACAAAGATATGGCCTTCTTCCTGAGATATTGAAGAGGCTCTCAGGCCTTCACAGTGAATTTTGCATTAACTGCCTCAGCAATTCCTTAACCCTAGGTAGAGTGTAGGTAGCAGCCAAAGGAAAAGGTGCACAGGATACTTCGGATTTCAGGTAAAATAATAGCATGAACAGAGGAGGAAAGGCAATCATATTTATCCAAAGAATGATGGAAGCCCAGAGTGATGTCTGTAGGAATGGGAAAGAGGAATGGGCTGAGATTATTTAGAAGAAAATAGATCATAAATATTCTCTTCACACATTTAATGTAGCAAAAAGGACCCAGGAATGGATGCTTAATGAAATTGGGGTATAGCCAATTTGATGGTTATAAAGACTATATTGCACCAAGGTGGTGCTTATAGTATGTTAAATGAAAAATCAGGATATAAGCTTATATTTGTATATATTATTATAATTGTTTTTTTTTAAAATCAGACAGAAAATAGGATCAGAAAGAAATATACTAAAATTCCAAAGGTACTAATGTTATAGGAAGTGGACAATGTCTCCTCCAACTTTTTCAAACTTTTACGTGGAGGGGTACTGGGGTTTGAATTCAGAATCTTGTGAATGCCGTAAGCATAAGCTCTGCTATTAAGTTACACCCCTAATCCCTCCTTCTCTTTTATTTTTCAGATATTTTGTAAGTTAATAGTAAAAAAAAATCTTTAAGAAAAATGCCAATGCATATATCTTACATACATACAGGTCTTTTCCTCAATGCCTTGGTTTCCTGCTCTGTAAAATGGAAATTTTGACAGTACCTATCTTATTTATTGTAAGAATTAATGGAATTTAATGTGCTTAAGCCTTCAGCAGTGCAATGCCTAGACCACAGTCATGGTCAGCACATCATTCCTTTCCAAGAGGACAGTTGCTGCATTTGCACAGGATAATTTATTATGCTGTGTTACGCAACATTCCTGGGTCCTAATCACTATGTGCCTGTAGCAAATGCCAGTCATAGTGACTATGAGAAAATGGTATCACCCATTTCCAAATATTTTTGGTTGAAAACCACACGTGAAAAGAGTTATAGATTATAGTATAGGAATAGATCTATGAAGGCAAAAGTTCTTTCTCGTTCTTAACTGTTTAAGTGAAACAGAATCTAATCTGTCACATGCAAAACAAAACCAAAACAGAAACAATGTTATGAGGTCAGAACTGGGAATGAGATCGCAGATCTTGGTTTTTCTCTATTTGAAACTAATCCCTTGGTGTCTCTGGGTTAATTTTCTGCTCATAAAAGGAGGCAGTGGTCCACCAAGAGTCTTTAGAGCTCTAGGAGTTGATTTTTATGCACTAAAGGAGTATTTGTGCTGAGGTATCTTCTCTCTCTCTGTGGCAAAGGTGGACACTCCAGACTAGTTTTGCAGCTTGTGAGTTAGGGAGGGGAAGAGCTCTGATTCTATCACCCTCCTTCCCTGTAGCTGCAATCAAGTGCTCCAGAGGTCAGGATGACAAAGCCTAGGAGGAATTTAACAGCCTCCTGAACTTTTTCAAATGGAGATTTTTACTGGCCTCCAAGAGCTCTCAGTCTTGTGATTTCCTCTTCAGCCCTTGCTGTTTGAAAGGTCTGCTTGATCTTGAATACTGCTACATTTCTTCCCTCATTTGTCTATATTTTAGAAATTTAGCATTCCATTAGGGAATGTCATTTCTTAGGAGTAGTCCTATTATGTGGCTGAAATGTAAAACGCATACCATGAATTGGGCATTTTAACACTTCATGTACCTTCTTTATAGTAACACTGCAAAACAGCTCCTTCAAGAGATTAGGAAACTCAGGAGCAGGGAACTGAAGCAGCTCACCAGGGGTCACACCACAGGAGCAACATCAAAATTAATCAAATGAATCATTTAGGCAATTAAGGAGGACAACCACTCACTCTCTTTCAAAAGAGATTTCAGACACACATCTATTCGAAGTTAAGAAATGGGTCTGGGGATGTGGCTTAGCATGTGTAAGGCACTGGGTTCAACCCCTACCCCCACACCCACCATACTGCCCGAATGATAAACAAACATAAATAAATGTTAAAATATCCTCAAACATTAACCCTAATGTTTTCCCTGCGTTTCTGTCCTAAGTGAGAGTGTGTGTTCCAAATCCTAGAACTTGTATAACTACTGATTAACCTTGGAGGTTGACCTTGAACAAATGCTTAAGGGCAGAAATAAACTCTTATGTGTGATTACCTTGAAAAATTCACCTTAAAATATTACCTCATCTCCTCTTTAATCTATACAGGTTTGGGGGATTAGACAAGATATCTCTCCAGAATTCAACTATAAAATAATGTTTTGTTTAATCAAAGTAACATAAACTTAGTAAATGAAAAGAGAAATCGAGTTTAAATGATACTGTAAGGAAGAAGAGCTTTCTTCTATCTTTTAAAGATAAAGAGGCTTATCATTCTCCTAAAGGGTTGAGGGGCAACACTTCCTCTGGGTGACCCTTGTCATTGTGGGACAGCCTTTAGTACTGCTAGTTCCAAGAAGGTCTTACGGATTCCAAGCCATCTGCCATTTTCCTTGGGGAGCTGGGTGGAGTCTATGCTGCCCTCCTATTCTGTTGCTGTTCCTGAGACCCTTGCTGCTGTGCCCTTGCTGGGCTCCTTCCAAACCTGCTGCTTCCTCCCTTGCTGGTATCTCTGATCACACCTGAGAATGGAAACTGTCTTCTCTTCCTGCATTCATGGCTTTGTAGTTGACTCACAAAGACCTTCAAACTTTCATCCCCAAGGCAAATGAAACACACGTGACAGAGACTCAGTGTCCAACTTGGAACAATTCCTCCCGCCTAAAGCTCTCCAGGTGCTGTAAGCAGACTCGTGTGTCTTAGAGGTTTCCTACCTTACAATGATTTTCACCCACAAAAATTAGGGATGGTAATACTTTTTCACTTCTTTCTTCTTCAGGCTCAAACACCCCATGTTGTATTCCATACTATCGGATGTAGAGTGCACCTCCTGCTTTCTCTGAAGCAGTAGGACCCACCACAATGAAGATCTGTGAGCACTCTTGAGAACAATTTCTTGTTTCTCTTAATACAAAGCAAATGTCCAATTGCTGTTTATTTGAATGAATGGACCAATGAGACATAGCTGTTAAGTAAGCCTAACAGTTACATCACCTAAGAAAAAGTTTATAGTGCAGGAGTCACATATTTAAATATACCTGTGTATTACAGTGCATGTAATTTTTAGAGATTATGATTTACTTATTGGAATATGTAATTTTAAGCAAATTATAACTCAACCTTTATTTTGGAACACTTCGTATTGAAAAATGAGATCCAGACCTACTTTTAAAAGATGAGGGGAAGCACTGAGGGTACAAAGGAATGAATCTGGATCTACGTCTTTTTCTAGGTGTGGTTGTTATGCCCGCTCCACTTCATCTCTTTGTATATTTATTTCAATCCTTTCCACTTCATCTCTTCGTATATTTATTTCAATCCTTTCTGGTTTTCATATTAGCAATGATAAAGAGGGATATATATAGCTTAAGGATTCATTATAAATATAAATCCCCAAACAGATTATTAGGTGTTAAATATTTTGTCTCTCAGTTCTTGTAACTAACTTTGTGGATGCACCAGGAAGACATGAAGTTCCAGGGGGCTTGCAGTACAAGAATGCAAATCTCACCCGTGGTGGCCCTGACCTGTAATCCTAGTGACTCAAGAGAATGAGACAGAAGGATTACAAGTTTGAGGCCAGGCTCAGCAAATTAGCAAGCCTTTAAGCAACTTAATGAGACCCTGTCTCAAAATAAAAAATAAAAAGGGCTGGGGCTGTAGCTCATTGATAAAGTGCCTGAGAGTTAAATCCCCAGGACCAAAAACAATCTTTAAAAAAGTAAGAATGCGGATCTAAGAGTTGTATATGCAGCAGCCCTAAGGTTACATAAATTGCCACAATTTTAAGGTCATATTTTTCTATCCCCTCATTTAAAAACTGCAGAGCATGACTCTCAGGTCAAACCCCTATTAAATCTTGGTATTAAAGTAGGAATCTGCTAAATTATTCCATTGTATAATTTTGATCATTGTAACAGTAAAAATAATGTAGTAAGAGTTTATCTTACCAGAAATTATTTTTAAAAGTTTTTCTTAATAGAATCATCTTGGTCTATAATTTCCACATTCATTATCTTGTTGAATTCCAATTCAATCCAGTGTATAAAATTTATAATTTATATTCTACCAATTTGGGAGCTGAGGTTTAGGGAACGTTTGCAACTTACTCAAACTCACACAACTATTCAGTCAGTGACCTGGGATACAAATTGCTAATACTAATGACAACAACCTTAACACCATGCTACTTTAAAAAAAAAAAAAAAAAATAGAATTACTTCCTATGTGCCAGAGAGAATTCCAATGACTTCACAATGTGTATAAAATCAAAGAAAGTTTAATGGTTATGACATAAAAGCACAAAGAGCAGAAAAACTATCCAGTGATACCAGAAGTTTTAGATCTTAGGGTGTATATTTTCTTTTTCTTTCTTTTTTTTTTTTTTTTTGGTACTAGGGATTGAACCCGGGGGCACTAGACCTCTGAGCCACATCCCCAGCCCTATTTTGTATTTTATTTAGAGACAGGGTCTCACTGAGTTGCTTAGGGCCTTGCTAAGTTGCTGAGGCTGGCTTTGAACTCGCGATCCTCCTGCCTCAGCCTCCCAAGTGCTGGGATTACAGGCATGCGTCACTGTGCCCGGCATGTATATTTTCTTATAGATGGTTTACTGGCCCACTGATTCATTCAACATACATTTTCAGGGTGTTTGTTATTGACAAAGCACTGAATAGAACATTTATAGAACTGTAAAAATGAGTGTGGCATAGTCACCGCCCTTGTGAAATACGAATCTCAGAGCACACAAAGTTGATAGCAGACAGAATGTTACAAATGCCATACCAGAAGTATGGACAGTGTTATGAGAAATTAGCAGAGAAAAGGAGCGGTAATGTAATTTGAAATTTGAAATTTTGTCTACACTGAATATGACTTATGTAATAATAATAAATAATAATAATAATAATAATATAAGATTTGTTTGTAGCTTGCAGAAGTTAGACTTAAATTCTTGGTAGAGAAACAACAGGATGGAACAGGCCATGGAGATTCAGGAATATATGGATCGAATCCTTTTTTCCTTGCCCAGTGAATTAATAGGAGAAGGGAACTCCCTAAACCCAGCAAAGTTCCAAGATGATGTCATCTGGGAAAACCAGTTTTCAATTAAGATAATTCAGATTGAAGGATTGTTAGGGTTGTGGAGGGATCTTGGCTACCATCTTGCACCACCCCCATCTTAACTTGAAAAAACCGAGGCATAGATGAGTGAAAATACTTGCCCAAGATCATATGATTAGTTGGAGTAGAAACAGAATTAATATTCTGGTGTCCAGACCTCACACTGCTTTCACTGATTACTGATAACATGTATAATATGGTCTAAAGCAAAAACTGTTGGATTACCTTGATGGGATACACACAGTGGAACCTTATACATACCAGGCACTTGCTGCTTACTGGGGGAAAAAAAAAACCAAAAAAACAAAAACACCAAAAAAACCCCAAAAAACAAAAACAAAAAACCCCTAAGTTAGTAATTTTGGCTATTTGATGTCTCAGGACAAATTAAAATATATGTACAATATATATTTATATTAATATATATATATATATTTGACATCTGATCACTTGGTGGTCTATTAAATATTTCAAATTTAGTACATCCAAAACTGATGATGTCCCCTCCTGTTATAGTTTGGATGTGAAGTGTCCTCCAAAAGCTCACGTGCGAGACAGTGCAAGAAGGTTCAGAGGAGAAATGCTTGGGTTGTAAGAGTCTTAATCCAATCAGTGAATTAATCCCCCGATAGGGGTTAACTGAGCAGTAACTGAAGTGGTGGGGTGTGGCTGGAAGAAGCAGTTCATTGCGGGTGTGGCTATGGGGTATATATTTTGTATCCGTGAATGGAGTCTCTCTGCTTCTTGATCATCGTTGAGCTGCTTCCCTCTGCCACACTTTTCTGCCATGATGTTCTGCCTCACCTCAAGCCCGGAGGAATGGAACCTGCTGTCTGTGGACCGAGACCTTTGAAACTGTAAGCCCCCAAATAAACTTCCCTCCACTAAAGTTGTTCTGGTTGGGTCTTTTAGTCACAGCAGTGAAAAAGCTGACTAAAACATCTCCCTAGAGCTGCTTCACTCTGTCTTTCTCCTCTTTGTTAATGAGAATTCTCCTGCCTTTCTAATTATTCAGGCTAGCATGCCTAGAGTCACTGTTTTTTTTTTTTTTTTTTTTTTTTTTAGTATTGGAGATTGAATTCAGGGGCACTCAACCACTGAGTCACATCCCCAGCCCTATTTTTTTAAAAATATTTTTTAGATGTTGATAGACCTTTATTTTATTCATTTATTTATATGTGGTAGTGCTGAGAATCGAACCCAGTGCCTCGCACATGCTAGGCAAGAGCTCTGCCACTGAGCCACAATCCCAATCCCCCAGCCCTAATTTGCATTTTATTTAGAGACAAGGGTCTCACTGAGTTGCTTAGCACCTCGCTTTTGCTGAGGCTGGCTTTGGACTCGCAATCCTCCTACCTCAGCCTCCTGGATCACTGGGATTTCAGGCGTGAGTCACCATGCTTGGCTACCTAGAGTCACTTTTGATGTCTCTCTTATTCTACCACATAGCAATCTTGTCAACAAATCCCATTGACTCTACTTTCAAAATATACCCAGAAACTGAGCACCCTCCTTACCTTTTCTACCATCTACCATTACTGCCTTAATTCAATTCATAACTGACTGTCTCTTGTGTTACTTGCAGCACTCTCTCTACTAGACTCCTGGCTTCAACCTTTTTACCCAGTCTATTTTCTTTATCTTTTCTTTTTTTCTTTTTTTGGTGGTGGTGGTGGTTGTGGGTAACCAGGGATTGAACTCAGGGGCACTCAAACACTGAGCCATATCCCCAGCTCTATTTTGTGTATATATATTTTTTAAATTTAGAGACAGGGTCTCATTGAGTTGCTTAGTGCCTCTCTATGGCTGAGACTGGCTTTGAATTCACCATCCTCCTGTCTCAGCCTCCAGAGCCACTAGGATTACAGGCATGAGCCACCGTCCTGGGCTTGCACCCACTATTTTTGAAACAACTAGAAAATAGGAGTCTTTTAAAACATAAGCAGATCAATACTCCTCTGACCCCTGGTCTAAAATAGACTCTCATTTCACTTAGAGTAAGGGTTAAAGTCCTTTCATTGGTAGAGATGTTTATAAAGCATCATCATCCATAATAGCCAAGAAATGGAAACAACCTAAATGTCGTCATCCCATGAATGCATAAAAAAATACACATTGTATCCATTCAGTGGAAGCCATAAAAAAGAGTGAAGTACTCATACTTGCTACAACTTGGAAGAACCTTGAAAACATTGTCCTAATTGAAAGAAGACAATCACAAAGGGCCATACACTATAGGACTCCATTTATATGAAATGCCAGAATAGGCAAATCCCTACGGACAGAAAGATATTAGCAACTACCCAAGGCTGGCCTGGCTGGAGGAACTAGGAAATAGGGAGTGACTACTAATGGGTACAGGTGTCCAGGTAGGAATGATAATGTTCTAAAACCAGTTGTAGTGATGCCACACAGCTGGGGGAATACATTCAAACTATTGAATTATAATATTGCATATTTTATGGTATGTGAATTATGTTTCTATAAATCTATTTTATTTAATTTTTCTATGGATTATTAACTTTATTTACATAGTAATTTCAACCAGAGTATAAATCTATTTTTAAAAGAGTAAAAATAGGGTAATAGAAGAGAGAGAGCAGGAACGTAACAAGAGTGTACATAAAAGCCTCAAATTGGGAAGGAACTTCACACCTATGACGAACAGAAAGAAGGCCAATATTCCTAGAGTATATGAGCAAGGCGGAAAACAAGCTGAAGAGTTAGATAAGGGCCCTGGTAAGAAGGGTTTTAAATTTCATCAGATGCCCTAAAGGAAGATTTGAAGGAATTTAAGCAAGTAAGTGACTTAATCAAATTTCTAGTTAAAATACCATCTGGCTGGCTGCTCTGTGGAGAACTAGTAATGGGCAAGTGTATTAACAGGAAGAACAATTTAAAGGTTACTGCAAGCCAGGTGCTGTGTGCACATCTGTAATCCCAGCAACTTGAGAAACTGAGGTGGGAGGATTCCAAGTTTAAGGCCAGTCTCAGCAACTTAGTGAGGCCCAGTCTCAAAATAAAAAAAACAAAAAGGGCTAGGATGTCCCTAAGTGGGATAAAGCACCCCTAGGACCAATTCCCAGTACCAAAAGAAATTTTTCAAAAAAGTTATTGCTGTAGCCTGGACAGTTAAAGTGAGGACAGAGATAGAGATGGGTATTGGAGAGGGAATCCGTGGAAGTTGGAGACGGCTGGAGGTAGGACATGGGTAGTTACAGATTCCACAAACTCAGATGGAGACCGCAGTGGCTGCAGTGGTTTTTGGTGATGTGGTTCTGGATGTGTTTGAAAACAACCAACTAGACATACAGACAGTTTGATACACAGTTTAGATTGTGTTTGAATACTGGCTCTGCTAAGATGCTTGGTAGGGACTTCCAAAAACATTATTTTTCTTCATGACTCCTTCAACTGTAAAAGGAGATAACCTGACCTAAAATAGACCCATAATCTATTAGGTTATTATAGACTGTTAGTTGAAATCACAGACTTTGGACCCCCAGATGTCTGCATTTGGAGCTGGTTGTAATTGTATGACCTTGAGAAAGTTACTTACCCTTTCAAGTCTCATTTTCTTAATCCCCAAGTGGGTATAATAATAGCAGCTATCTCATAGAGCTGTTAAGTAATGTATGCAGAATGCTTAGGGCCAGCACAGAGTAAGCAGAGTAAGCCTAGTGGTAGCCAATACTATTAGCTCACAGGGTTGACACAAAGAGATGAGATAATACATATGAAAGCAACCAGCATGTATTACATGTTTAAAGAATGTTACCAAAGTTTCCTCCCTTCTTGTTCCACCTGAATTTTTTCTTAATTGAACTTTTAATTTTTATTTAGATTAGGTTATCTGGACACTCTCCAAGGATGAGAAAATCCACTAAATTGCCCAACTGTTAGAGACGGGAGATAAAGGTCAGCGACCATTGCCTATGGAGGGGAAGATGGAGAAAGGAATGTCTAGGAGAGAGGACGATCCAGGCTGAGAAGACAGAATGCAATCAGCCAATGTGAATGTGGGGTAGACAGTGCAACCTAAGGCAGAACTCCTTGGAGAAATGCGGTCAGTTGGGGGCGCTGGATGCCATGAGATGAAACCCCATGGCTGGTGTTTACCCAGTGGAAAACCCCAGAAGCAGGCCTCCTCAAGAGAGGACACTAATTTGATGGTATTGAAAGGTTCCATGAACTCTCCTGAGGCTCTGTGCAGTCCCTGCTGGCCCTTGTTCATGTCATCACTCAGTTTATTTTCTATAATTATCTACTGAGTGCCAGGCACTTGGAGACAGAAGGGGAAAAAAGACAAAGTTCTTATCCTAATAGAGTTTAGTGTGTTGTGGAGGAAGGCAGGAAAGAGACAAATAAAATACATATGGTCTGATAAATTCTATGGAGTTGAATAAAGCCAGGGCCTTGGAGAGGTGGAATCATGATGAATAAGGGGATGAGAAGGAGGGAAGTGTCCCCAGAGGCCCCTCCCCAGGTGTCCCTGTCATTCTGTATCCTGATTTAAAAATTTGAGGATTAAAGAGAAAAATTTCTACTGGACTGAGGAAGATAATGAATCCACTGAGTTATTCAATGTGTTCATTTCTAGGGTGGTAAAAAATTGGGTGTTGGACTGGGGCTGTAGCTCAGTGGTAGAGTGCTTGCCTGGCATGTGTGAGGCACTGGGTTCTATCCTCAGCACCACATAAAAATAAAAACAAATAAAATAAAGGCATCCTGTCCATCTACAACTACACATTTTTTTAATTGGGTGTTTTAGAGCAACAGCAGTGTATTCTCTCACAGTTCTGGAGGTAAAAAGTCCAATATCCAGCAGGGCCATGTTCTGTTGGGAACCCTTTGGGGAGACCTCATTCCTTGCCTCTCCCAGCTTCTGGTGGTTTCTTCTGTATTCCTGGCCACGTCACCCCAATTTCTGCCTCTGTCTTCACATGACTGTCTCTGAATGCCATGTCTGCTGCCTCTTATAATGACACTTGTCTTTGGATCTAGAGCTCAGATGAGCTCACCTAAAGATCCTTAAATGAATTACACTGGTGAAGACCCTTTTACCAAGGAAGATAACATTCACAGGTTCTGGCCATTAGGACAGTAATATATCTTTTGCTGGGCTACCATTCAATCCATTATACCCAATAAAGGCGTTTTAGTTCTCCTTTACCTTGATTGTGGACTTTCTTACCTCCCTCATTTCTTTCTCCAAGTTGAAAAGTCGTTTATTAAAAGTGCGTGTGTTGCTGTTGTTATTGTTTTGTCTTGGAGGCACTGTCGATTCAGAATTGAGGCAGATAACTGAGAATTGCCTGAGGTACAGATGTTCACATGGCCATTAATGTGATCCTAGGGCAAGGTGAGGCTGACATCTGTTTTGGAGTTGCAACGAGTAAGTTAAATTTCCAGATTAGCTATTAATTCTCTGTTGGTCTAATTTCCTATGGACAAATGTGATCAATGTTAACACTCTGGAAAATTAAAGACATTCTTCTACCCATCCACATCATACATAGCTGAGTTGCCATTAGGACTCAGATCTTCATTCATACTTTTTTGACTTTTTTTATAGTTTACGTCTTCCTTGCAGTATAATATATATACACTAGATGCAAAACCTTTAAGTTAATCTTACCCTCCTGTTTTTCACATGTGCATACTCATGTGACCATTATCTCCACCAAGCACCCAGAAGCCTTCCTCATGCATCTTCCCAGTTAATAACCTCTACCCAAAGGCAGCCACTATTCTGATTACTCATTTTCAAACTTCTTGTAAAGCAATATAGTATACTGTTACAGTTTGGATCTTCTTTTGTTAGTTTGCTTTTGTGGTTCTGGAGCTCAGGGTCTTTTGCATGCTTGGCTGGTTTGGATCTTGAATGTCCCCCGACAGGCCATGTACTGAAGGCTTGGTCACCAGCCTGTGGTGCACTGGGAGGTGGTGGAATGTTTGGGAGGTAAAGCCTAATGGAAGGAAGTTAGGTCATTGGGGACATACCCTTGAAGACGATTTTGGAACCCTGGCCCCTTCCTCTCTCTTTTTGCTTCCCAGCTACCATGAGGTGAACAGACCTCTTCTGCTATATACTCCTGGCCATGAGGCTCTATCTCACTCCAGGCCCAAAGGCAAAAGCAACCATAGTCCCAAGACTCTGAGACTATGGGCCTACACAAAACTTTTTTTCTTTTAGATTGTTTGTGTCTTATATTATTTCATGAAGATGGAAAGCTGAGTATTACATGTACTTTTAAAAATTGTGTGTGTGTGTGTGTGTGTGTGTTAGTCAGCTTTCCTTTGCTGAAACAAAATACCTGAGAAAATCTACTTCAAAAGAGGAACCTATTTGAGCTCATGGTTTCAGTCATTTGCTTCTGTCGTTTCTGGGCCCGTGAGGAGGCAGTACCTCATGGTAGAAAGGCATGGTAAAATAAAGCTTCTCACCTTGTGGAAACTGAGGTGCAGGGGTCGGGGTGGATGAGACACTGGAGACGAGATAAACCCTTCAAAGTCCCCAAGTGACCTACTTCCTCCAAGAGGGCCCACCTCCTAAAGATCTACCACCCCTCAATAGTCTGTCACATTATGAATTCCTAAATGAATTAACCTGTGAGGAGGTCAGAGCCTTCATGATCCAATTACCTCCTGACGTCCCCACCTCTTCAACAATGCCACAAGGGGGACCCCACCGTCAATGCATGAGCTTTTGGGGGACAGTTCAGATCCAAACCTTACTGGTTTTTTTTTTTTTAAAATATATGTCTGAGAGATTCATCTAAACTCTTCTGGGTAGCTGTTATTTTCACCACCGTATATACTTTTCTACTGCAGGGTACTTAATGATTCATGGAGTCATTCTTACCATGTTATTTCCATACGCAAGCTCTCATGAATAAAGCTGTTATGAACCTTCTTGTACTAGTCTTTCAGTGACATATGCCTTCATTTTTGTTGAGCTTTGCCCTGGGGTGTAATTGTTGGTCATAGGGTAGGTGTGTTCTAAGTAGTCCCACACACTACCCAGGAGTTTTCCAAAGTGGTTTCACCAGTCTTCACTCCAGTTGGTCCATATCCTCACTGCCCCATGTTGTGAAGCTCCTGAGTGTCATCCTTCTGATGTGCAGGGGCAGGTATTTCTAATAGTATTTCCCTAGCGATTGAGGAGGAGCATGTCTATGCCTGGAGACCACTGTGCACCCTCTTTTGTGAAATGCCTATTCAAAGCTTATCCCTGCTGGGCA
>JAJEJO010001964.1:200930-264250 GCA_020662805.1 Glaucomys volans
AGGGCTGGGGGTGTGGCTCAGTGGTGGAGTGGCCCTGGGTTCAATTCCCAGTACCAAAAAAAAAAAAAAAAAAAGCTTATCCCCACTCCCTTTAAAAAGAAAAAAAACAGGTCATTTTTTTCTTATTGATTTGTAAGAGTTTTAAAAATACACTCTAGATATAAATTTTCTCTGGATGATATACTGTCCCAATCCATAGTTGGTCTTTTTTTTTTTTTTCTTAATTATATATATCAGAAGCTGGAAAATTTCTCTTTAAAGGGCCAAATGGTAAATATTTTAGGCTTTGCAGGTCACATGGTCTCTGTGGCAACTGCTCAATTCTGCCATTGTAGTACAAAGGCAGTTAGAGAAAGCATGTTAAGTGAATAAGCTTGGCTGTGTTCCAATACAATTTATTTACAGACACTGAAATTTGAATTTCATACACTTTATATATATCATGAAACAGTATTCTTTTGATTTTTTTCCAACCACATAAAAATATAAAACTATTCTTAGTTGGCAAGCTGTACAAAGACACATGGTGGGCTGGATGTGGCTCACAGCCCATAATGTAGCCAGTTCTGGTGTATTTTACAAAGACAAGTTCCTAATTTTAAAGAATTCCAATTTATCCATCTTTTCTTTTGTCATTAATGCTTTTGGTACCTATATAAGAAATCTTGTCCTATTTCAAGGTTGTGAATATATACCCTGTCAGTTTTATTCTACTAGCTTTATCATTCACATTTGTATCTATGGGTTCACCTGGGCTGAAGTTTTGTGTATGGCGGCGTGGAATAGGGGATTTTATACTTTTATACTTGAGTCAGCACACACCTGTTTTCAACTTTATTTTGTAGCTATGACTTCTCTGGGAAACTCTTCCTGATGTCTCCAGTTAATCTCCTATATCTCTTTTAGTCATTTATTCAACAACTGCTTTTTAGATTATAATTATGTACTATGATAGGCACACGGTTAGGTTTGTCTGAAGGAGATCATAATCTTTTGAAGAGAATAATTAAACCATTATAATAAAACATGGTAAGTACCATGGCAATATTGCTAGTATTCGTTATGTTTTTTTTTTCTTACTAAAAATGAGTTATGTGTAGAAAGAGACCATAAGCTTTAATTTTATTATCTCTAATGCCTAGTGTGAATCCTAGCATAGAAAAGATACTCATGGAGCCGGGCGAGGTAGTGCACTCCTGTAATCCCAGCGGCTGGGGGGGGGTGGGGCTGAGGCAGGAGGATCACGAGTTCAAAGCCAGCCTCAGGAAGGGCAAGATGCTAAGCAACTCAGTGAGACCCTGTCTCTAAATAAAATACAAAATAGGGCTGGGGATGTGGCTCAGTGGCCGAGTGTGCCCCTGAGTTCAATCCCTGGTTCCAAAAAATAAAGAAAAAAGAAAGAAAAGATACTCATGGAAATTTGGTGAGTGAATAAGTACACATAGGCATACAATGAATAAATATACACAGGAATGCAGTGAATATCATATAGAATAAGTGGACACATGGATTCACTGAATAAATTCACATACATGTGTATGTACATACACAAACATACACACATATGCAAAATCTTCCTTCCTTTCCTCCCAGACACAGACAGCTAGAGAACCAATTCAGAAACCACTAATCTTTCTCCTTTGTACCGTAGCCAGAGAACAAAGTTTATTTAGTATAGATTAATGATTAAAGTCTTGAAGTCTTCTGAATCAGACTGCCTGGGTTCAAATCCAGCCCTGTCACTTAGCTGCTGGATAATCTTCAACCAGTTACTTAACCTCCCTGTGCTCCAGAAACCTCAACTCTAAAACTGGAAAACCTTCTTCACAGCATTCTATAGAATATTAAATGAGTTAAAATATAGAAAATAATCAGAAGCTTAAAGTCTCCAGGAGACAGGAGTTTTTAGTCTGTTTCCATAGCTGCTAGAGTGTTTGGCACATAGTGATGCTCAGTAAATACCTATTGAGTGAATGACCAATACCTAGGTCATCAAAATCTAGCAACTGTTAGCTGTTTTATTATGCATGATAGGAAAGTTCTGAATTCCTATCCCAACCATTCCTGGTCCTCCAGTTACAAGCTTCACTATGGGAGCTGTAGCATTTTCCCATAGTGACACAAGGTGGCAGCATCAGCCTCCTTTTAAGTTAGCCTGGTTCTAGTTTCTGCAGTTCTAGAGGCAAATTCTCTCCAGCATCTTTGCAAGTTTCTCCAGCCATTCTAGATTCTGGTTTGTTGGTGTTGTCGTTTTTAAATTAGCAATAATAACTTTCAATTATCATATGCTTAGCTCTTAACTGCCTTAATTTTTAGCTAAGGAAAAGATTACTAATTGAAGAAAGGTAAAAAAAAGGTTGACATGATTTCAAGGTTGAGTTACAATAACACTACTGTTTCAGGGGGGTGGGGGGTTAAACTCTCTTTTTGCAACAAAACAAATGCTTGACAAATTATGAACCAGAATCTCTTGTTTCAGAGACACAAGGTGCAACAATGTTCTTCGCTTCCAATTCTGTAAGAAAGGACAAAACAAAATAAAACTTTTTCTCTGTCCAATACAAACATGAGGCTAATTTTGCCCTCCCTCTAAGTTACCCTGTGAAACCACTGCTGAGAGGTGGAAATTCCTCAGCAGCTCTGAGGGTGAGACTCATGATATAAAAAATAATCTTTATTTAGAAATCAAGAGACCTGGGACCTGGATTCTAGTGGTGCTTCAGGACTCTCTTCACTTCCAACCCAAGCAAATGCCTTGTCTTTCCCAGATTTAGTTTCCATATTTCTAGAATGAATGCCTTACCCACTGGGGAATGAGATCAGTGAATGTAAATGGCATAACAAACTGGAACTGGTATAAACTGTATTATAAACTAAACCATTACTAACTTTACACCACATGAGCTAATGTTAGAATCATTTCAACTTTATCCATGGTGGAAAACCAGCTCCATCCATTTAAATGGGCTTGCCTCAGTTTTCTCATCTATAAAGTGGGACTAATGATAGCAACTCCACCCACTTCAGTGAACTGTAAGAGAAAAATAATAGTTGTGAAAGTATTAAGCAAGTGCTCTACAGTTGAGCTAGATCCCTAGCTCTATATTGTTCATTTAAAATATTGACATTCAACCAACATTTATTGGATGCCTTTGTGTACCAAGTATGTTCAAGTATATGATTTCATTTTATGATTTTTTAAAGTCTTCCCCAGACCAAAGAAAAATGTCAGCCCCATTTCAAAATTGAGGAAACTGAGAATCAGAGAGATTGCTCAGCTTGTCTCAGGTCAAACAGCAGATCCAAGAGTCTTTGACCTCATATCCTTTGTCCTTCCTGCCTTTTCTCAGGAGTGTTCCTGGGGCTCCTCCATTCAGTTCTAAGGAATAACTCATGATATCAAATCCAACACCTGCAGCAGTAAGCCATCAAACTTTGTTTGGTAAATACCAGAGGTGGAATATAGCAGTTTTAAAGAACCAAATAAATGGATCCTTCTTAGCAAAAACTTATGAGTCTTCTGAAGTTAATTTCCATGACTTAAGAAATTTCAGCTCTGACTTTTTGAGTATACAATTTTATGTAAAGGGATTCAGCTACTTGCCCTTAAATATTTCCAGAGACAATTTATACCTTTTCAAAAAGTAAAAATGATTAATTATTAGATGTTAAGGGTTAAAAAGAGAGAGTAAGAAAATTACGAGGTAACAGGAGATCTTAGAAACGAAAGCCATTTAAATCTCTTGGGAGGGATCAGTTATTTAAGAATGATGTGCTGTGGTTGCCCACACATAATAAGTTAATCTTAAAGAGGCATTTATCCCTGCTGATGTGATAGTTTTTATACAGACTCATTTAGTGAACTGGATGTCATTTTAATGTGTGAATTTGGGTAAGCTAATGTTTACCAGGAATTTTAATTACCTAATTACTTTGAAATGACACCATTCTAAACTATCACGGCTGTTCCACTGCATCTAATTTGCTGGTAAAATTGTTCAGCTTTAATGTTTAAAAGAAGGAGAAGAAAAATAATAATAAAAAGAGAGAAAAAGAAAAAAGGTAAAGCTAAGAGGCTTTAAATTTGTGTATCTGGCTAGGCTGTTTTACATCTGATTCTTTAAAGAATCATACTGATACTATATTTTATAAGTTGTTCAAATTTCAACTTGAAATTTTGAATGAGTATTTGTAGTATTCTGCTTCATTGAAGAGTTCTAATATTTGGTTGCATAGAACTATATACATTAGGACTGGGGATATAGCTTGGTTGGCAGAGAGCTTACCTCTTAAGCACTAAGGCCCTGGGTTCAATCCCCAGCACCACAAAAAAAACCCAAAAAACAAAAAACAAAAAAAACCCTACATGCATTAATCAACACTGTGGGCTCTTAGTTATGAAAAAAAAAAAAAAAATAGCCCACACAGCCTTGTAAATGGAAATATAAAACTCTTTTTTCAACTTCCACTTATTTTCCCTTTTATTTACTTTTGGAATATCAGATGTTTATCTTTATTAATAAGTACTTGAGTTTAATCCAGAAGACCTTAAGGCAAGTGGGTTCTTAGTAGCTTATCTAGTGCAGACAGGAGTTAACAATCTTACCCAGCAACGTTTAACGACACCCATAGGATGACTGAGTTCTGAAACTGTTTAACAATGGTAAAATCTGGATTTAAAAGTACTTTTATTCTTAAATTAAAAAGTAAATGTTACCTCACAGATAGTGAAAAGCAGGCCTGGAGCTCAGAGGAAGATAAATGAAATTCACCTGCTCCAGTTTCTTTCTGAGGCCCTGGACTTCACTCCTTCAGGAGGTCTCAGAGTCAAGCCTCTCCCCACGTACACGGAGCTAGCAATCTTTGAGAGGCAAGTTGTGGCCACTTGTGTCAAGTGTATTAAGAAAGGGTGGGATGCAGAGGTATGAATATAGGTGGCTCTCTGGGAGGCACAGTTGCTCAAGGATGTTTGGAACCCAAGGAGAGAAGAGATGGGTGAGGGCTGCAGTTTTGAGAAAGCTTTCAGGTAACTTTACATTGGAATTCAGAAGATGTGGTTTGACAACTTAGAATTTCTAGGATGATCATAATTTACAAAGAGGGTAGGGTGGTAAGGAAAAGACACTGGAACCCTGAATTCCTCTTAAGATTTCTTTGATTAGGAGATTGGCCTTGCATTCTTATCTGCTAAACATGTTAAGAGACTGCATTTCTCCCTGAAAAACTGTCTGAAGGGCAACTAGATGCTTCAGTTCCAAAACTGCCTTGGAAATTTACTCTTGCTTCCAGAAGATAGCAATTTTGTCTTTCCTTGTTCTTATCCAGTCCCAGCTGGAGCTTATTTCAGCAGACATCAAGGTTTGAGCACTAGGGAGATACCATGGGGCTGGTGATTTACGGCTGACTAGTTTTGCTAATGATAACAACAAATCAGACTGAGATAAGTGTTACAAGAGTGTTATAAACAAAGTGTTGAGGGTGACGTTAATTCTGTGCAGGGGTCAGGAAAGGGTACAGGGGTGAGGAGATGTTTCAGAGGATACTAAGGAGGAGCATTTTGCAGTCATGGAAAGGGAAGGGTGTACATGAGCAGAGGTATAGGAAACTAGGCGTGCGGAGTGTGAAAGGACTATTTCCAAGAAAGGGAAGTAGTTGATTGATGGGTGTGGGGTTACTGAACCACCTAACAAGTCAGTGCAAGGAAGAAGATGATTCTTATCAAGTATCAAAAAGCCACAACTATTTCTCTTTCTGGATCACAAAAAGAGACACTAGGAAGAAATGTCCAGTTATTGGCTTCCATGTGCTCAGTTTGGTTCTAGGCATTATAGAAGATGTAAGAGAGAGCCCTTGCCCTGGAAGTGTTCATTGTCTAGAAGAAGAAGGAGGAGGAGAAGAATTAATGTAAAATAAGTAAAAACAAAATGGCAGCCTCCAGAGAAACTCATTAGATGGCTTGAAACTCAAGCCCCACAGCATTCCTGCTGTCCTGGAATTCCCCATGGTGGCACAGAGAACTGGAAGCCAGCTCAGCTGGCAGATACTGGGAAGGTTTGGGAATCCTCTGCCCTAGAATCAGGAATAAAAGTAATGGCTAACCCTCACAGAGCACTTCCTGGGCACCAGGCACCATCCCAGGAGCATATATGGATTAAATGCTAATTATATTTCTAGTGTTGCTGTGTTTGGGAGAAAGTTACCATCTGTAGTTTATATGGGGGAAAACAGGCAGAGGACACAGCCAGCATTCAGGTTCAGGTATGTGACTCCAGGGTCCGGAAGTCTTTTTCACCATAGTATCCTTCTAATCGAGGCACTCAGAACTTGGCATCTAATGTGAAGATCTTAAAAACAAACAAACAAACAAACAAACAAACCCAACCAGTTTTCCTTTAAAATTGTGTTTTCAGGATAATCTAATTCAAGTCAAAATAAAGCCCTGAAAATCCCAGATTTGTAAATGAGGAGCAATGCATTTTGGTCGTACAATCCTAACTTTTTCATGACCCAAGGCCAGCAAGAAAATGTTTCTTTTTATTTATGTTTTTTTTTTTTTTTTTTTTTTTTTTCCTTTTGTGACAACTTGGTGTTTCTGAACGCTAGGGGCTCCCGGAATCTCTGGTTTGAGAGTAACTTTTCCTTTTAGGATTTTTTTTTTTTTTTTTGAAGGGGGTGGGGGAAAATGTGGCCTTAATTATCCTACGTTTTAGGCAGCTTAGGAAGGGGTTGTGCTTTCGGAATCCCATCAGAGCCAAGTAAGGAGGGCCCTCTCCACACCCACCCCCCCTTCTTTAAAGGAGCTCGTGAAATAAAAGTGCAGAAAACAAACTGAGCGATCACAGCAGCAGCCGCGGCGGCAGCAGCAGCAGGAGGAGGAGGAGGAGGAGGAGGAGAGTGAGGAGGAGGAGGAGGAGGCAAAGTTGGAGTTGGGCTGGCGCTGCGGAGTTGCAGAGCTCCGCGCAGCTCCCATTCATTAAGTAGCCAGCTGCGGAGGAAGGTGGCCGAGCGCCCGCGCTACCCACTCTCTAGCTCGCGCGCGCACACACACGCCAGCCCCGCGCTCGCCAAGCAGCGCCACTCTGCAAAAGTTCCTGCTCGGGATTTGGCTCTCTTCCCCTTGGACTTTCGAACGACTTGAGAGTTGAGAGAGGAAAGCAGAGGCGCCCAGGGGGAGCAGGAAACACCACCGTGTGCAGCTGGAAACAGGCGGCCGGACTGCACTCTTCGCCGTCGCGCCCCGAACCGGGCCGACCAGCCACTCTCCCGAGCCGCGCGGCCAGGAGGCGACCCGGGCGTCTGTGTGTGTGGTTGCAGTTGTGGGGCGTCTTCACCGGGCGGGAGGCTCGCGCCGCAGCCAGCGCCATGCAAAACTACAAGTACGACAAGGCGATCGTCCCGGAGAGCAAGAACGGCGGCAGCCCAGCGCTCAACAACAGTCCGCGGAAGAGCGGCAGCAAGCGGGTGCTGCTCATCTGCCTCGACCTCTTCTGCCTCTTCATGGGTGAGCTCACCCCCGCTGCCCCTCGCCCCTCGCCCCTCGGCGCGCGTCCCAGTCCCGCCTGCGGCCGCGTCCCAGGGCCGCGCCGCGCTGTCAGCGGTGGGGCCCCGCAGCCCTCCCGGGCGCTCTGGCTGCTCTGGCCCCATGGTCCCGCCCTCCACAATCCCACCAACCTCCCGGCCTGTGAATTGGTGTGTTGGGCATGCTGGTGCGCTCGCGGGCAACTGTAAACCAGCCCCTTAAGAGCAGTCTCCTTCTCTAGCCCGGGCACAACCCCACCGAAGGGGTGGGCTCGATCTCTAGCAGAGGGAAGGTGGTTGAACCATGATCCAGAGCCAGCATATAGCTTGTCGTCCTTCATCCAAGTCAAATGGATCTCCGGGAGAGCCGGGCTCCTGCCTGGAGCCGCGCTGCCTGGCCCAGGCTGTATGTAAACATCCAGCCCTTCCGCCGCCGCTGCCTCGCCAGGCCAGATTTGCAAGCTGGCCTTTTCACTTGCTGTTCTCCTGAATGCCCCAGGGTTGGGACAGTGCTCTCCCCGGGCTTGTTGCTGGATTCCCTTCAGTAACCACCTCTCGAGTGCCTACTGTGTGCCAGGCGGTGGGCGGGTTCACGGGTATGAGTTTTAACAAGCTCTTTCCCTGACTTGGTGCAATAGGAGCCAGGAACCCCATTTCACCGATGAGGACACTGAGGAAAAGCAAAGTGCGATTTTTTGGAGGGACTACAATTTAATTGCATTCCCGGAAAGTAGAGGAGATAGTCCACTTATGTTGGGAGTTGTTGGAAGCTACAGCTTGAAGGGCGGTGGGAGTTAAAGGAATTGGAGTGGGAGGGGTGGAGGATTTATGGACTTGGTGGGGGGAGGGAAAAGCTATTGACGCGAATCTACAGGAGTTCCAAGGTTGAAGTCAGCATAGGATTTTTTATTTTTTTTAAGCGAATCATAGTGTAATGGAAAGCGCATAGGACTTGTCATCAGAACACTGCTACTCTGCCACTTGCTGGGTGTGCCACCTAACTGCCTCGTTGGCCTCAGTTTCCTCCTTAGTTGAATGAGTGGGTTGAAGTAGATGCTCTCCAAGGCCCCTTCCTGCATTAAGAACTCGGATTTGGTCCAGGAGCTGCTCTGCCAACTCTGCTAACTGAAGAAACATCTGTGTTCCCAGTTCAGTTCCCTTAAAATAGAACTCCTGCATGGAGACTTAAGTCCCCTTTGAAATGGATTTGTCCGTGCAGATTGTGCAGACCGGAGCCTTCTTAGGCAGGAGTTATACTCCCCTGGTGTTCAGGACTCTTCTTTAGCAGTGTCCTGAGTGTACAGTGTCCTCTTGTCCTTCACTTGACGAAGGACATGTAAAATTTCAGAACTGAAGAAAGATGGGATTTTTAGAATTTAAAAATAAGAATAGCCCTCTTCAGATAAGGAGAGACCTTTGTAGAAAGTAGAACTGTGCTCTGCAGACAGGGAGAAAGGTCATTACAGTTCAGGTGGCACATCTCATTCCCAGCTCTCTAATATTAATCCAACATTAGAATGCTATGTAAAGGAACTGTCACTGGGGGGCCGACCTTCCTGGTGGCAGTTGGCTTATTATCATGCATAGTGGGTCAGATTAGTAGTTACCATCTTGTAAGCAAGCTATTGAATTTTTAAAAGACCCTCCAAGGTCCTGGGGGAGTACACAGACACTAAGCAAGTTGTTTACTGTAAACTTGCCTGGGGCTTCCCAGTGTTCACTTAGAGTTTCAGTTAGAGTTGGTGGTAGGGTAAAGTCTAGGCTGCCTGTGCAGGGTCCCCTTCTGCCTCCCCTTGGCGATAAGGGAAGCCCGGCTAGAACATGCTTGACAGCCTTCTTACAACTGCATTGTTCTCCTCCTTACACTCTTCCCACTGCAGAAGGCTATCTCAAGACATGGCATATTCTTGTTAAAGGAAAAAGAAGCATGAATGAATTTGCAAAAAGACATACTGCCCAGCTGTAGTTTACCCAGGAACATAGAAACCCGGAGATATTCTGTTAAGCATTCTAGGTGCAGGTGAGGGGTGTGTAGGTGTTTCAGTTCTTCATTGGCTGCAACTCTCCCCACCTCTGCCCAAGCTAATATTGTAGACCTGTTTATGTGTTTATTCACAGTTGGTCTTATGTTTGAATACATGATTTTGTTTACTTCAAAAATACAACCAGATATCAGGATCCTATATTTTATTATTGGAGGCACATACCTACTCTTTTAAGGGCTATGTGTCTTGCATTAAAACAAAGCCATTATTGTTATCTCACCTAAGCAGGAACCAAATTACATTTTTTACTAATTTGATGTCTCTCTAATACATTTAATAGAAAAAGCTGTTAGATACACAAATATCTTGAGATACTTATGCAAGAGAAATCTATTTGGCTTCCAAAAGAAAAATGAATAACACAACATGTGATTTTAATATTCCACACACTATAGTCCTAAAAAAAATTGTTTCTACTTAGTTGCCTTTCTGCCTAAGACTGTCAATATGATTTAATTTTTATATAGTTTATTGATCATATGGTCTGGATTACAGGGCACTAATATATTAAGAAGAGAGACAGTTTTCTCTTTATTTTCCCATAGGATTATATACCAAGCTTCATCTCCTAGTATCTGGAAAAAATAAAAGCTGATGTGCTATGTAAATGTTATGTAAGTAAAAATATGCAAGTAGTTTAACTTGTTCCACATACCTTTTGGAATATTAAATTCTGGGTAATAAAACAAAAGTCCCCTCTTATTGGAAGGCTGAAAGAATTTGGTGTCAGAGAACCCCAGTGGGAGCTTCCCTCCCATTGGACAGCTATCTTTGCCAACTGAGTACTTTTAAATATGATTATGAATCTTTTCGTGGTGGTTTTTGTGAAATTCATTTTGTTTTTGTTTTAGTAAGTCACCTGTATCACCTCCTTTTTTGTGTGTTGGTTCTTGTGCATGAGGTTCCATTAGAGTGGCAAAGAAGATTCCCAGGCAAAAATGGAGGACCACCTACTGTCTTTCTGGCTCCATTATTTGCCTCTTTTAAAAATTTCTTTAATTTATATACTCTTCTTTGTAATACCTATGACAACATTATCTCTATCTTATAGACCAGAAAACCAAGTCTCAAGGATGGGAAAGACAGATTCACACTGAAGTTAATTTGAATTCATCCTTAATTCTCAGTTTAGCACAAGTGAAGTCTTTTCCGCATCTAGGCAATCCTGAAGCTCAGTTTGTAGGAAGTCCTGTCTGTTGGTCCACATTTCCCAGTTTCCCATTTATATCAGAACAGATGGATAAAAGAGGTTGACTCTTCTGGCCAATGGATACAGAATTTTGGTGATCAGCAGCCATGATATTTAATTTGTTTGGAATGTTTTTGGACATTTTGAAATTTGCAATGAAATGGTTGAGATAAACTTTCAGAGCTGGTTCCATATGTGGGATACATAGAGTCATCATGAATAATACTACACTATTTAATAATGAGAGGGGGAGAGCGTGGTGTAGAGGAGAGAACGGGCAACTTCGAGTCAGGAGTTAGGTTCCAGGCTGGCCAGTGGCCAGGAACTAGTTGTGTGGTTGTACACAAGTTGGTTTTCTGTGGGTTTTAATTTTTTCTATTGGCTAAATGGCTGGTTGAGTGGGGTTATGTCTTATGTCTCAGGCCACCATGAAGCATGCTAAAAGAAAGGATGCAGTTGCTGACTGTCTACCTTATATATGCATACTGCTGTTTTCTTCACCCACATTAGCTCTGGGAACTATCACAAGAATGAGGAGCCCAGGGGCCTAGGTTCCAGTCTTGTCCTGACATTACATTGCAATGTGATGTTGGGAAAATTCATTTGAACTTTCTGGGCTTTGATTTCTTTATTATTGTAATGAAGGGTGTGGCCTAGATCATCTCTCAATCTTTTAATCCTTTAACAATTTCACCAGTCTATGTTAATAGATAGTAGGAACTCATCAGGGATCATTTATCATAAATCAAACTGTTAAGTGTTTGACCAAAGAATTAATGTTGAAAATTAGCCTAAATTGGTGTTAATTCCTAAGGGAAGGTTAAGTATTGCTTTTACTAGAATTAATCCAGTAAGCTGAGGAACTGGCTAGATTTTTCTTTGGCCCAATGAGTCCTTTCACCTGCCTTCTGAAATTTAAAGTAATCACAAGCAAGCAAGTAAGCAAGCACACGAGGAGCCTTTCCCCTCTCTTTGCTAGGTTATTACATTTACTCAGTATGTGTTTTTAATAACCCAGTAGGTTTTGATAACTTAATCTACCACTGAATCGCAGAATATAGAAACAGATTTTCATTAATCAACTGCTGAGTTGCCTAGCCAAATACCTTGCATGAATTGCAATAAATATGAAGGGAACTTGCACGTATTTTGTAAGCTCTGCTGGATATTCTAGGATGGTGGAAAACCTCTATTTTCTCATTGTCCAAAATTGCTAGTATTTTTTCCTTCCTCTTCTCTGCTTCCTTTTTCTTTCTTAACATTTTATTATCTTAAGAGATACACCATATACCTTTGTGGGAGACTGCAACAACTCTGCTAACAGCCAGAGTTGGTGGCCTGTTCTACTTTTAGCCTTTTTGATTGTCAATTTTAGATTCTTTCTTGACCCCTTCCTGTGCGGTTGTTTGGGCTGGCAGGCCCAGTTGGTCACAGCATGATGCTAATGAGACTGTAGTCAAAGGCTTCTTCCCTGTGCAGGCAGTTTATATTTATGGAGAGACTGACCTTGTGTGTCAGCTCAACTGGATACACATTATTTGAGGAGTAATCATTAAATTTTTTGGGGGGGGGGCTACCTATTATGTCAAGATTTCATAAACTCACCTGATAAGAGAACCATATGGTGAAATACGGATTCTTAGACTCCTTCCCAGGAAATCCAGATTCAGTAAGCTTTGGGCCAGGGCCGAGGATTCTATTCTGTATTTTATAAAATCTTTGGCTGATTCTTATTAGGCCAATTTTAGAATCACAATATTGTGTAATAGCTGATGTCTTAAGGGCGATTGAATTATGTAGTGGGTTTTTTGTCCCTGCACTGAATGTTCTAGCACTTTTTGCATTGTTAGGTTGTCTGTACCTTTCTTTTTTTTTTTTTTTTGTTTTTTTTTTTTTTCTTTTGGCCAATGCAACTGTCTTTTTCAGTAAAGAAAATTGAATTTGCTAGAATTCTTTCCAAAGGAAATAATACCTCTGCTGCAGTGCTGAAAGTATCCTTTGATTTTTTCAGTGCAAGGACTTGGTGTTGTCTCTGAAGTCTAGATTCTTTCTTCTCCGGTTCTAAACTTAGTTCTGTGTAGTTAAAGATCAGGCCAGGTGACTACTTCGGGTAAATGAGATGTTAACTCAGATTTTATATATGTATATAAAATGCATCATACACACATACACACACACACACACACACACACAATTCATCATTGTGCCTGAGCAAAAGGTGAAACAGGAATAGAGTCTTTAATAGCTTCTCAAAGTATTGTCGGAACAACACAGGCTTTAGACTTTCCCAGTTCTAGGTCTGAATCCTGAATGAAACTATATTCTATAGAGCCCAATATAGGACACATGGAGATCAATCAAGCATCGCACTGGGCAGCGAAGAAGACAGACTTAACATGAGTGATTGTGAAATAGTTTAAAATGTGATGAATGAGCCTCTTTGTGGACATAAGAAAGGTGTGACTTGGGCAAAAATTGTTTAACCTCTCCAGGCTTGTTTCTGCATCTGTCAATCTAGCAAACCTGGAAACACCCTTGTGTTGTGCAGACGAGCAGAGGCGGTGAGTCTGAAAGCACTTTGAAAAGTGAAGGGGCACTTTATCATTATCAGGCATTAAGTTGCTACTAGGGTTATTCCCAGTCATAGTATTTTCAGTTCCTTCCCAGTTTCCTTAGTGCTCAACGGTTATATGAAATCCTTTTTCATTTTTTGGCAGCAAAGTTTCCTGAAATATATCAAGGGGGAAAAATCTGAGGAGAATCCTAAGAAAACCATGTAGAGTGGACACAAGTGTTTTCCATTAACTGGAGAAACGTGGTGGCAGGTTCCTGACCCTGTCTGGGAAGGTCGGAGTGCAGGAACCCAGTCATCTTCCATGGCTGCATTCTTCCTCTTTGAAAGGGACAGCCAGACCAGGTCATCTTAAGGGAAGGCAAGGGTGGAGAGAATTTGGGCCGGCCACTTTCTGTGACATGTGACCGCCCAGGGGGAAGACCTAAACTAAAAAGAACAGCAGCAATTGGAAATGACCAAAATGCTCCTTATCTAGGACATTCTCCTTATTTGTTAAGGAAAGGTACTGCTGTGCTCCAGGTATTTATTATGCAAGCCAATCATGTGGTTTCTTGGTTTTTGTGTGTGGTACTGGGATTCCACTCAAGGTCCCAAGTGTACTGCACAAGCTATCTACCACTGAGCTACACCCCATCTCTTTTTAATATTTTATTTTGAGATAGGGTCTCACTAAATTGCCTAGGTTGGCCTCAAACTTGGGATCCTCCTGCCTCAGCCTTCCAAGTAGGTGGGATTACAGTTGTTTGCCACCGTGCCTGGCCAATCATGTGGTTTAGATGAGGAAACTGCAGCTAAGTTACACTAGTGTACTCAGCTAGTTAAGTAGTCACTGAGCTTTCCACAGTTCTTGTCGGTTTACCTTGCTGTCTACTTTTCAGTGCAAATAATGCAGTGAAGACTTACTCTTTTCTATTTCATTCCCTTTCACATATTTCAATTTTATTGAGTCCATGTATATACACTGTTCTGTAAGGCCCAATATAGGACACAGACTTATCACAAATAGTTGTGAAATCATTTAAAATGTGATGAATTAAGCCTATTTGTGAACTTAAGAAAGAATATCCTGGGCTGGGGCTGTAGCTCACTAGTAAGAGTGCTTTCCTAGCACGTGTGAGGCACTAGGTTCGATCCTCAGCACCACATAAAAATAAGTAAGTAAAATAAAGGTATTGTTTCCATCTACAACTAAAAAAATAGATTAAAGAAAGAGAGAAAGAAAATACCATTGGAGTAGTTCCTCATTGCCTAGATTCATGGAATCTTTAGAATTTTAGTGTGAACAATACCAAGTATTTTTTCTCTCCTTTTTTTACAAGCTTAGTCAAAAAACAGACCTTTTGAATGAGTGGAGGAAGGCTGGAAGGTGTGAGAGGAAAGGCACCGGCTGTGGAGTCAGAGTTTGCTCACTATTATTGTTGATAAGAGCTTAGTCATGTTAACCAATCCCACTGAGGACTCAGTGTTCTCATTTTGTAAAATGGGAAAATATGCACCTGGTGAGGTTTTGAGAATTTCCCTGGGATGGTGCGTGGACATGCACACTCAGCAGGTGGTTGCTGCTGCCATCTTTGATGGGATCCTGGCCAATGCCTTTGGTGCCCAGATGGGGACCTGAGGCCTAGATTGGTTAGTAATTGTCTCTTGAGTGTGAAAAAGCTGGATTTAGAAGCAGGGTCTTACCTTCATGCCATTTTGCTTTTCTGGTGTTTACTTGGCAGTTTGGAATCAAATATCCCTCACGTGGTACAGCTCTTCAGAGAGTGTCCTCTTTTCTTTCCTTTGGCCGTGTCACTGAACAGAGGAACAAGACAAACAGGTTTCAATTTTAATCCAAATCAGTGGATATTAGTTGTGAGACCAGGGATGCATGGGGAAATAGGAAGGACTAGGCAGTCTTTGATATGTTTCTTTTCTTCAAATTGGTCTTGTTCTAGAAAGTGCTTGTTACCTAGGGTCACTGCTGACTGATTTCAGTTTGAACAGGCACCACCTTCTTTGACATATCTATCCCAGGACAGAAGAAAGAAACTCTATGTTTTCAAAGGTTTTGCTTTATAAAAGCTTCTCAACAACTCTTGAGGTAGAAATTATTCTGGTCTGCTGAGAACAAAACTGAGTCTCAGATTAAATCATTTCTCAAAGTCATGCATTACTTGGTGGTTCTTACGCTCCAAAGAAGGCTAGCCAGGTTCTTGAACATCCTTGTGAAACTATTCTTCCCGTAGGTCCAGGTTAAACTACAAATTATGATCTGCACTGAAATCTCCAAATTTAGACCCCAACCAAACCGAACAACACATGTCAGACTCAGTTGGAAACCTTTGAAAGGAACTTGCTGATTTCTCTGTGCTTTGAAAGTATACATTGCAATCAGGGTATTGGTGGTAAGTATGTTTTTGAGGTTTGTCACAAATTAACAAAATTATATGCCTAGAGAATTTTGCAGAGAAATGCAAATCAATGTAAGCGCCTTGTCATAATAAACAGCATGTTTTGGTTCCTGTTTATGTATCCTTAAAATACATGATCATATTGACTTGAAGGAAGCTATTCCCATTGATGTTCTTTTTATATCTGGTCCCCATATTAGTTCAAGGTATCAATCAGGATAATTTCTAGATAATTAAGTCTGTGTTTGTATATGCCTTTCAAGTATAAGTCTTGTTTGTCTTCCTTAGATGTTCCTGGAGTACCTACTGTGTGCTAGAGCCGCAGTTTGCCCTGGAGGAATTCCCAGGCTGGTGGATGGGAGACAGACTTTTGCTGATGATCCATGCTCTAAAGAATGACTTGGGAGCCTGAAGGGGGTCTATAGCAGCACAGGGAGGAGTGATGGAGGGACAACAGGCATGGAACTGGGTCTTGAAAGATAAATAACAGCTCAGAAACCAGGAAAGGGGAGGGGTATTCAAGGATAGATCTGAACCTGGGCCCTAGGGATGGAGAGGAGAAGGAGGGTGGGAAAGACATTACAGCCCTTCCTGATCTCCTGGTTGGAAGGAAGCCTGGGGTCTGTAATGAGACCATTCCTCCCCAAACATTTAAAATGTGGTATTTACAGAAGAGTTAGGAAACCCATGTGATAAGATTAGTAGATGCTTCTTTATGTGCAGAACCTGACTACAAATATGAAGTTAATGTCTTTAAAAATTTTTTAAATTAAAATTTTTAAATTCCTCAAATGTCCCCTAAAATAAGTGAACTGGAAACCTTGATTGAGAGAAATGGTTTTTCTTGGGTCATAATTGTATTTTTTCAACAGCTTTGTTGAGATGTAATTCACATACCATACAATCCATCCATTTAAAGTGTGGCATTCAGCCGGGCGTGGTGGCGCACGCCTGTAATCCAAGCGACTTGGGAGGCTGAGTCAGGAGGATCGTGAGTTCAAAGCCAGCCTCAGCAACTTAGCGAGGTCCTAAGCAACTCAGTGAGACCCTGTCTCTAAAATAAAATACAAAATAGGGCTGGGGATGTGGCTTAGTGGCCGAGTGTCCCTGAGTTCAATCCCTGGTTCCAAAAAAAAGCAAAATAAATAAAGTGTGGCATTCACGGGTTTTGAGTCTATTCACAAGACTGTAAAAATGTTCCTACAACCAATTTTAGAACTTTTTTTATCACTTCAAAAAGAAACTGCCCTTCAGTACTCACTCCCTATTCCTGTCCACCTCCTCCGTCCCATGAGAAGCATTAATCAACCTTTGTCTATAGATTTACTTATGCTGAACATTTCATACAAACGGAATCATGAAATACGTTGTCTTCTGTGACTAGTTTCTTTTACTTAGTGTAATTTTTTAAAGATTCATTCACATTGTCAGATGTATTAGTACTTCATTTCTTTTTATTGCCGAATAATATTCCATTGTATGGATATACCACATTTAGTTTATACATTTCATACTCAATGGGTCTTTGAGTTATTTGGGGGCTACTATAAATAGTGCTGCTGGAAACATTCAGGTACATATGTTTTCAATTCTTTTAGGTCCGTGTATTTCAGATTGGAAATGCTGGATCATATGGTAACTGTTTTAAACTTTTTGAGGAGCTGCAAACTGTTTTCTATTGTGGTTGCACCTTTTTATAAATATTTTCAGATTAATTAAAGTATGTAAGAAAAAATGACAGACGTTTTACTGAAAATCTTTGGAATTAACACATTCATGAAACCACTATGGTGTTACTTTGTTCTTAGAGGCATTTTGCACAAAGAAACAAAGTTTTTGATCAGTTTGGTAGTGTCACCAAGTTTAAAATGAGTGTACAGAGAACAATAAACTGATGGAGAAACCGGTGCTGGGTGGTCAGCTAGTCCCACAGAGTCACACTGCCAGAGTGTGAAGCATTGTACAGGCTTCTATCTCAGCAAAATGAAAAAAAAAAAAAAAAAAAAAAAGATCTTCACAGTCCCTTGAAAACTATTAAAAGTGCAAATATTAAGACATACATATGTATATATGTCTTATATGTGTATATATATACATTTAAAACATATTATTTATTCCTAGTATATACTTTAAAATAATTTTAAGGCATGCAACAGAAATCCTCCTATTTAGTTCCAGCTAAGGTTGATGATTCACCTTTTTCCCTCCCCCAAGATATATGGCTGTATACATAATTGTCATCTCAGAAGTAAAAATTATTATGTATCTTTTAGACTTTTGTGCTGAATGTCAGGACATATTAAAGAGTGTAAGTCGCCGGGCGTGGTGGCGCACGCCTGTAATCCAAGCGACTTGGGAGGCTGAGTCAGGAGGATCGCGAGTTCAAAGCCAGCCTCAGCAACTTAGCGAGGCCCTAAGCAACTCAGTGAGACCCTGTCTCTAAATAAAAATACAAAATAGGGCTGGGGATGTGGCTTAGTGACCAAGTGTCCCTGAGTTCAATCCCTGGTTCCCAAAAAAAAAAAAAAAAAAAAAAAAAAAAAGGTGTAAGTCAAGCACACATATTTAGAAATTAGTTTGATCACCTAAACTGCACTAAAAATCAAGCCATAAGTGTGTACAAAATTAAATGACAAGCACTATGAGAGAGTGAAGAAAAGGCACTCACCTTTATTATTAGATGTTTTACATGATATCACACTTCATTTTTCCAATAGCAGAATAAGCTAAATGTTAATAATGGTTTTGCAGCTCAGAGAGGGTGAATGATCTGACCAAGTTCACATAGCTGATATGTATGGAGCTGGGATTTGGCCTGAAGCCTGCTTAACTAATGATGATGGCTGCTGTTTATTGAATGCTACCTCTCATCAGGTTAAGCACTGTGCATACATTCTCTTATTTAAGCCTCTAAAGAACCAATGAAGTGCTGATCACTATTAATCTCCCTTTTACAGAGCTAAGGTTCAGAGAGGTTAAAAATAACAAAGGTTGTTCAGCAAGTGACTTTAAGAGCTGGGGTCCCCAGTCTGTCTTGTGAGGCCATTCTTAACCCCCAGGCTCCTGCTTGTGTTAGCTGAGTGTTTCTGAAGCCCAGACATTTCCCTACTTCACCAAGCTGGTTTTCACATTGACAGCAAGTGAAGAGTTGTCCAAAGGGAGTTAGACTTGTCATTCCCACCTGAGTTCTCTGGATCTAGCAAGGTCTATTAGGGTAATCCTTGAGCATCCTATGCTATTTTCAGTACTTCAAAAATATCTAATGTTTACTTTTACTAGTGATTATATTGCCAAGACCAACTCAGAGCATCACCATCTGCCTAGTCAAAGTATGGGCATTCTGTATTTATGATTTGAATGACAACAGTCATCATCAGACTCTGTTGGTTTTACTCATTATTTCTGTTCATCAGGAGATGTGCTTGGCAATTTCTATGCTTTTCTTTTTTTGCAGTGCTGGGGTTTGAACCCAGGGCCTTGTGCTTGTGAAATAAGCACTCAACCGACTGAGCCTTATCTCCAGCCCACTTTCTATGCTTTGATTAACAAAAGTGAAGAAGTGATTTAAAATAAAGCTGACTTTGCAAGTGAGGATATTTTTTTCAATGTCACAGAAGTTGCAAGGAGGAAGGTTGAGGGGTCTACATTGGTGAAAAGGTTGGACACCCTCAAATGGACCAGAGGCTCTAGGAACTTACAGGTGAGGAACACCACTGGGTCCTGGAGTCCTACTGGAAGGCTTCCTAAAGGGAGTATGGCCTTGAACTCGACCTTTTGCTGCTCACATCAGGCAGCAGTAATGGGTCACCCTGTGAGGGACCCTTTTGTGTCATGGACTCAATCTTCCATCCTGTGGTTTGGTGCAACCTTTGAGAAAGTTGGAGCTTCTCTGGTGAGTGGTTGTGGATGCAGCTCATTCATCAAATGCAGTCAACAGAACTTCCACCAGTAGCCTCTTCCCACAAATGGCCCACGTTGCTGTCGAGTTAGCAACCACTGACAGGAAGTGGTAGAAATGCTTTTTAGCCACACTGTGGATTTCGTAGACACTTGCTCCAAGAAAGCTCTTCAGGTCACTTGGGCCTCTGTAGATTTTTAGGGAGGAGCATCCTAATACATTATTTCTCCTCACAGTGTTTGCTGTCATCCTGACTTTAATGGCTATTTGGATTAAAGGCACAGTCCTTCTTCTGAAGCAACTATACATAATGTGCTCACAGGGAGGACTTTCCAGAGAACTGGGACTTTAAAAATGTTTCTCAAGGTGTTACCAACTTACTGGAGACTCGTTTAGTGGGCTTTGGACTGAAATCTGCTTAGAGAGTGTGGCTCCAATGGCCATGGAGGGATGGTGGGCCCCTCTCACCTTCTGAAGGATTGCTTTGAGAGGTCTGTATTATAATCATTGTTTGAATGAAAATTCTCAGGAACTTCCTGAGTTAAAGTATTAAAAAGGCAGGCTTTCTCATGAGACTGAGGCAGGAGGATTGAGAGTTCAAAGCCAGTCTCAGCAACTTAGCGAGGCCCTAAGCAACTCATTGAGACTCTGTCTCTAAGTAACGTTTTTTAAAAAGTGGGGGAGCTGAGGATGTGGCTCAGTGGTTGAGTGTCCTTGAGTTCAATCCCTGGTACCAAAATCAAACAAGCAAAAAATATAGGGCTTTCAATCCAGGGGAGCATAAATTGTCTTGGTTTTAGGTTTAATTTTTCCTAAGACTGTGAGGAACTTTTAGTTATGATTTTTGCCTTAAATTGTTTACAACTGTGTTTGTCTCAGCTGTGAAATCCGATGATTTATTATTAACTATCCCTTCCACTGAAAAATTCTACCAAATGATAATGTGTGCATCTGAAAGTTTGAATTTAAATTTTCTTCCTTGTCTCAATTATTTTTTCTCATTGTAGATCTACCTAACCCTAAAAAGCAAACAAAACTTCAAACCCAGACACTCAGAATCAGCAGTCTGCAGGAAACTGGGAAAAGGCTGGGAAATGAACGTTTTTGAACACACTAGTCAGGCACATGCACAAATCTCATTGGATCTTACAGTCCTAAAGGGGTGGTACCCCTCTAACTGGTGTCACAGAGGAGGCTGTCACCCTCAGAGAGGTTGGGTGACTGGCGACTGGCCTTGGGACAGAAACTAAGGAGCTCCTAGATATGAACCAACTAACACTGGTGCTCTTTCCTCCAAGAATGAAGTTTTCCATTTGAATTTTCACTGATTACCATTTTTAATAATGAGCAAATAAAGCAAGAGAGTGAGCCGGAATGTTTTAAAATGAAATGATCAGATATTGTGAAGTTTGTAGGTTTGATTTGAGGTTTAAAGTCTTTTGACCATGTCACTATTTCCTGTTTCTCTGTAAATTCTTAGGGGACGGAGGTTAGATTCATGATCTTTAGGCTGGAAGGGAAGGGCGTGAACTTTGCTGGATGCTTCCTATGTGGCAGGCAGTGAGCCGAGGCATTTCATGCATTATTAACTTACTTGAATTTCACAACAACCCTATGAAGGAGGAGGTTGGAGTTCATTTCAGTTTTCTCAGAAGCTGGTCAGCAATGCCTGTCTCAGTTCTTACAGGTGGGTGGTGACCATTGCATTAATAATTCAACTCGTTAATCTCCAGCAGAGATCATTTACTACGCTTCCAGGGAAAGTGCTTTTCTAGAATCTGCTTTGAGCAGGTCACTGGACCTTATATCTATTTTTATTGCAAGTATCTTGGCTCCAATTTTGTAGCGCCTTTGAAGAAAAGTACAGAAGCTATGATAGGAGGACACTTTGCCAGTGTCCTACAGAAATGGAGTGCTTTCCTGCATAGCACTTTCAGATTGTATTGTTATTTTTTTTTTTTTATCAGTCTTCACCAAAGGAGTTAAAAAGCCAGGGGAATGAAATGGCCTGAGCAAGGACCCTGCACTTTGGGAATGGCTCCATGCATTTCCCAGGCTATTGTAGGGCTCCTATTCAGCTGAGATTTCAATGGTGGTGTGATTAGCATGAGACCATGTGTATAAAGTAGGCCTTTTTCCCTTTTCCTAAAAGAAGTTTTGTGGCATTTCTTTTTCTGACAGAGTTGGCATGAAGCTTTGACAAACACAGACTCATGGAAAAGTTAAATAGGGCTTAGAGCAGGCCCATTTTGTACAGGCCCTTCACACTTAGAATGCAGAGTAGCGACTGCTGGCAGGAGGTGTCTCAGGCCATAGGAATTGTAGCAAGGCTTTTCCTGCACCCAGGCCTGGATGAATAGGAAATACCCACAAGGCCCCCCCCCGCCCCGAAAAGTGGATCCCAGGTTGTTGACCATTGCTGTTGTCAGAAAGCCACAGAGAACATTCCTGAGAGTCAGCTGTCTATCTTCTCTCTCAGTGTTTATTGAGATAAGTACAATGCTGAGGAAGACATAAAGAAATATTCAAGAGGTGGATCCTGCTCTCAAGGAGCAAGTGAGAAGATGGGCACTTGAACATTTGTTGGAAAAAACAAAGTCAGATGTCTTGAGCTGATAATCAATTGAAATTATGAAATTATGAAAACATAGAGTGGAAGAGGTAGCTCATTGCTGATCTGGACTCTGGTCCCAGCTTTGCTGTGTAAGCTGGGTGACCTTGGGCAAATGGCTGCCACTTCATGCATTTTAAAATGGGAATAATTAGTTCCCTGCCTATCTCATAGTGGTGTGGTATCCCATATATGGAGGAAAATACTTTGTAACTGTAAACTCTTATTTGCATAATTGAATAGCAGTGTGTTCTTTTCTCTTCACTCTCCCCAGATGCTTGCTGTCACTCACTCAGATCTGAGAATTTTCTTTGCAAATTTTTTTTCTAGGGTGATAATCTCTCCCTCCCCCACGTACCTGTGCAATTAGTATATAGAAGTCACTTCTCAAAACTGCAACTCTAAGCACATAGGCCCTTCTCTTCAGAACAGGACTTTTATGAACCCTATTGACTACACAATATGTAGTCAGCATATTTGAGAACCTCAGAATCTGGCCCCAATCCGCACTTCTGTCTTCCACCCCTCTTGACCCTATGTCCTTCCTTTCTGTCTGTCCTCTCTCAAGCCACACCTTTGTTCCAGACATCTCCACTGTGGCTCTTCTAGGTGGTTCCCTGCCCCACTCTTTCCCTTTGCTTGGAATGTGAGGCTCAACTCTTGTTGGTCATTTCTGGTGCTACCCCAGCGCCTCTCCCAAGCCTTTCCTGGTTTCCTCTGCGAGGAATTAGCCCTCCTTTGGGCTCCATACCACTTTGTGTTGATCTTTCTAATGTAAAAAATTTCAATGTGTTTTATAGTTTTGTACAGTTCTATTTTACTAGATTTTGAGTTCCTAGAATATTATAGGTGTGCAAAATTTTTTGTTGAAAAAAATCAGTAGAAAGTTTTTTTAGAAAGTACAGAGAGAAAGCAAAAAGAAAAATAAATTTTTTGTTGCCTATAATCCCAAAATCTTGAGGTAACCACTGGTAGAATCTCTCTTCTTTCTATACATAGCTGGATTATTACTAGGCATAGTTATGAAGCTAAAATTTACATACTTAATATATCTATCATGTAAGCCAGTGTGATGGAAATGGGAAAACCCTTCACTTGCTAGACTATGTGATAGCCCATAATAAAGTGTTAATGAACTTGAGAGAATTGGGAATATGCAACTAAATTAAGGGCAGCTAATTATTTTAAATTCAATTTTGAATTCATATGGTGTTTTGAACTTGGTCAACAAATTGAATTTATGCCAACCATGATGGCTTTTATTAAATTTTTTTTTTAAACTACCTTCCAGGTTAGGGCTGTAATGATTTGTCTCATCTGAGTCTTGCCTTATAGAGGACTCTGGATGGGGTGGGGGTCGGGGGAGACCAAGAGAGACAAAGAGAGATTGATTTAATGCTAGGCATTTAACCCAGGGCCTCACATGTGCTAGGCAAGCACTCTACCACTGATCCACATCCCTAATCCAGGAAAACCACTCATAGAGGATAGATACCCAAGCTGGGAGGCAAGAAATCTGGTTTATGTCCTAACTGTTGCTTATTGCTGGGCCACCTTAGCCAAGTAACATTCCCTCTCTGTAACTCTGTTGAATCAGCTGTGAAATGTGACAGTTAAATCTTGCAGTGTGAAGAATTCTCTAGTTCTATTACCAAACAGGCAGTGCTTCCTCCACAATCCTATTCCTTAAAATAATGTGAGGGTCACACTAGGAGGGAGAAGGAAGGGGGAGAATTTTCTCCTTAACCTCCCTCTGTTGGACTGTACCGTCATACCCGTTCTTATGCCTGTCACTTTGAAAGGTTTATTGCTTTTCAACTATTAGAAAGCCCTTTAAAAATGATCCTGTAGTATGGACCTTTGTTATATTTGCTTTTTTACTTTTCTGGGTCAGTTTTGCTTCTTGGGAGGACTGAGAATAAAATACTAAGGTATCTGACTCTGAAAAGAACTAAGGCCACAGAGTCTCCACTGTGTTCCCAGTTCTTCCTACGTTTTGTTCCATCCCTGTCATACCCTCGTGGAATGGGCAGCTCCTCTGGTTTTGCAGATGACAGAACTGAGGCATGGGAGACTATTAGGAATTACTTTGGAGCTGTGTTTATTTCAAAACTCAGGTTTCATTATGATTTAGTCAGTTACCCACCCCACCCCAATCCAGGAAACCATCTTCGTTAATATCAAACCTCTGCTTAATACTTATATGAGGCTGTGTTCCTTCCTTGCAGGTAGTTCTAATTGTTCAAGCAAGGTTATGGTGACGGAAAATCAGCCTTTTATAATTTTAACCCCGCCTCTATGGTTTGGTAGGGTATTGGTCTATTAATGATTAACATTAATAACACTCAATCAATTTATCATTGAAAGTGCCTGAATTCGTGGTAGTGATGAGCCATTTCAGTAAAGATGCACTGAGAACCTTGAGTCTTCCGGAGCAGATGCTGGGCAACTGCAGTTGTGGAAGAACAATGAGGGCTCTGTGCAGAAGCAGCAGAGTTGAGGGAGTAGGTAGCTCCGTCTTGGGGTGGCTGTTGAAGGAAGGCTTCAGAAGGCGGCAGTGTCACGGGGCAGTTGGGCACCCTTGTCAAGGAGGGGGCTGCGGTGATGGATCCGTTTTAGCAGCGTGGTCTTCCTCCCTCTGATCTGCCTGTTCCCATGACCATTCTTTAGAATAATCTTAGAATGCAGAGGTGGAGGGTCCAAACATCTAGAATTCTCCTCTCTCCACCCTTATTTAATAGACAGGAAAACTAGGCCCAGAGAAATAATTGTCGTAGCAAATGGGTAGAATCTGAAGGAAATACATTCTTGTCTTGTACGGGACTGATTTCAATTCAAGAAAAACATAGTATCCTTTTACACTATGGAGACGGTTTTTCTTTAAATCAGATATTGGCCTATGTGTCAAAACCTTTTAAACCCTACTATAGCATCCTAAAGCACAGTGATATATTATTGTAAAAAATATTCCAAAAATATGATTATTTTAGAAGGGAATAATCCTCACTAACCTTCCTTTCCCATCCCACTCCCCAGATGCATCTATTTTAAGAGTCTGTGGTTCTGAGCAGCCTCATTTTGAGTAACGGGTATTCTCATTAACATCTACCTTCATCCACACTAGGCTCATTACTTCTTGGAGACAGCCCACCAAGGCCTGTGTTCTGGCCTTTGTTCACATTCTCTTCCCTTCTTCCCTATGGGAAGAGAACCCATTCTTAAAGTTAGTTTCTGTTCACCCTGCCTCTCGCTATCTTAATGCAGGGTTCTTTCAGCCGCTGGTCTCAAGCCGTTCCAACTCTGGTGCCAGCTAGTGATCCTAAACAAGCCACCTGCACTCTGTTGATCTAAATTTCCTCCCTAAGCCGGGCATGGTGGCACACGCCTGTAATCCAAGCAACTTGGGAGGCTGAGTCAGGAGGATCGCGAGTTCAAAGCCAGCCTCAGCAACTTAGCGAGGCCCTAAGCAACTCAGTGAGACCCTGTCTCTAAATAAAATACAAAATAGGGCTGGGGATATGGCTCAGTGGCCGAGTGTCCCTGAGTTCAATCCCTGGTTCCAAAATAAATAAATAAATAAATTAATTAATTAATTTCCTCCCTAAATAAGGGGCAGTTGAGTTACATGGTCTTTATATCTGCAGAGGTTGTCAGGGAGTCAAGGCAGCATATCAGGGGCACTGCCTGTTTCTTGGAGCTCTTGACGTGCTGAATGGCTGAATGCTGTCACTGCCCTCTGCCCAGAACAGAGGGCAAAATTGACTACCATACCCTCACACATTATTAACCACACTCACGGAGTTCTAAACGATGCCCCAACAGAAAGATGTGTCTTAGAGTCAGTTGAGTCAGTCGGTTCTGGGTTCCTGTGATAGCTTATCCATGGAGGTAAGTGTTGTAACCTCTCTCAAACTTCAGTTTCCTCATCTGTAAAGTGGGGACAGCATTTCCTATTTTACAGGTTGTCTGGAGACTGGGAGGTGCCTGGCAGACAGCAGGCTCTTTGACATTATTACACCCTGACCCCTAAGTGTTTGGAAACCGTTATCTATCATAGATAATTGGCGAGCTTTGGGACAAATGAGTGCATTCGAGAGTTGCTACCTGGATTTACAGCATGTGTGGTGTATAAAGTATGGATTAGACATGGTTTATCTGATCTTTGAAAAGTGACTTTGGAGTCCTTCCAGAGAACCATGTGGCGGCTGCCCAGATGTCACTACCTTTCCAGCTGCGTTTGCTGAAGGTGTTTTCCAATTGGGAGGGAACATGTTGGAAATTTGTCTTTAATGCATTCCAGTGTTCTGAGGCAAAACCTGCCAGAGAGATTGAGCAGAGCATATTAACCAATATCATTTAAAGTTGATTAAAACTATCATCTTAATTAAATGCAAGAGAACAAGAAGTTCTCAGTCTTCTGGTAGCAATTAAAGACTAAAGAGTCAATTTGAAGTTGTTTTTGCAACTCTTAAAATAATACTCCCTCCTCTCCCTCCCATGAAAAGAGTTTCTTAGCCATAGACATGCCCTCACATTGAGGCTTGTGAAAGCTGTTAAGGACCACAAACCTGCTGGCAAAGTCCTCGCTGCCAAGGCATCTGAATGCTCAAAAGCTAGGGGTTCAAGCTCAGGATACGCCGGTTGGGAAAGAGAGCTCAAACAAAGGGCCTTTTGAGGCAGGAAACTGGGCTTTGGCTTCAACACAGAGCAATGTGGGATTGGAAAAGCGCCCTGGGACTTGCCGAGGAGAAGAGAGACTATGAGATCGATGGAGGAAGTATAAAGTTTCTCCATATAGTGAAGGGTTATATTTCAAAACCTTCGAAAGTCGGTTTCAGATGGAGTTATCTCTCGCCTGTCAGCCTAATCAGCATGCCTATAAAACGTGGACTTGACAATGTAGGTCTTCTAGCAGAAAAGGGGAATGATCCATGAAGATACAGAACCATTACCTTTCTAGTAAGGTCGCCTGATCTGAAGAGCAGTGGCTTTGTTACAAAGCCCAAAGCAACTCCAGTAATCAATGCCTTCATCCACCCACTTCATCTGCAACGGGTATTGATCGCCTGCTCTCTGCTAGTTTGACGCTGCTGTGGGATTAAAAAGATAAGTTCCTACTCAAGGAGCTCACAATCTCGGTGACCAGAAGGTGCAGGAGATGGCCCTCTGGGATAGGCTCGTCCCTCTGCAGTCATGTATACACGACCTCCTCCCTCCACCTCCCTAACTTAACTGGTATTAGAAGTCAAACTTCTAATACTCATATTCTAAATAGCAGCAAACTGACCATCTAGAGGAGGTCAGCAGGGACAGCTCAGGGAGACGAGGGCTGGCGACAGGGTGGAAGACTCCATTACACAACTCAAGGACGAGAAAATAAATCCTGGTGGATTCTATTTTTCATTTTTTAAATATTCTAATATAAAAAATGTTCTTCCTTTTTATATATCTAAATTTCACTTATCAAGCAAGGACTTCCTGCCAACTGCTTGGTAAGATGGGGTGGGGGAACAATAAGGATGGCAAGGAGGAGGGTGGCTTTGGCAGAACCATCAACAGTAGGACTGTGCTGAGAGGGCGTGGGTCCCCCGAGCACTGTCCCTAAAGAAGAGCAGTGGTGTTGGGTCACACATGTGAAAATTGATTCCTCTGAACAGATGGGGCCCAGAGATGTGAGGCAGGAAGGGACATCTTTCCATAAATTAGTGATGGTACATGTTTGCTCTGTGCCTCAAGTCTGTTTCAGCCAATGAAAACACCTGCCTTCCGATGTTCCAGGGCCTTCCTGCATCTGCAAATGGATGGCCAAACTTGAGTTTGATGTTGTCATGAGCTGTAGGGATGGCTTTTCCTTTAGCTTGGACTCATAAAATGCAGATTCAAGCATAAATTGTTCAATGAAATTGAACAAAATTTAGAAACTCAGGCCATTATTTTTTAAATTTAAAATTTTTTTTTGTTCTAATTGTACATGACAGAATGCATTTATGCATTTTGATAGATCACACCTAAATGGAGTGTAAGCTCACATTTTTCTGATTATACATATTGCAGGATCACATCGGTCATACAGTTATACATGTACATGAGGTAATAATGTCTGTTTCACTCTATCATCATTCCCTCCCCCATACCCTTCCCCTCCCACTAATATGAAGTAATTCTGTTCTTCCCTGTTCCCCCCTCCCTTATTGTGAATTTGCATGTCAGAGAAAACATTTGGCCTTTGGTTATTTGGGTTTGGCTTATTTCACTTAGCATGATATTCTCTAACTCCATCCATTTACCAGCAAATGCCAGAATTTCATTCTTCTTTTAAAAACTCAAGTCATTTTTGATGCTAGCGTATATATGTATATATATATAGTGTGTGCATACATACATACATATATGTGTGTGTGTGTGTGTGTATACATATATGTATATAACCCTTTTTTTCCTAAAAGGTAAATTCATCTTCCATTATTGATGAACTTATATCACCCAAGATCTGGAAAAGCTGGTGAAAAAAATCACATTGATCACACTTGACATACTGCATAATACAAACATTGCTATTTTAGTGTATTTCTTTTTTATTATTTTTATTTGATTTCCTTTCAATTATTTAATGTATATGATTTTCTAATTGCTAGTAGTCTTCATAATTAAAATCATCTTTACTTGATGAAATAATTCTTTTTTTTTTCCCTTTCTTTGGGACCAGGGATTGAACTCAGGGGTACCTCATCACTGAGCTATATCCTCAGCCCTTTTTATTTTGAGACAGGGTCTTCCTAAGTTGCTTAGGGCCTTTCTTAAATTTCTGAGGCTGGCTTTAAACTTGAAATCCTTCTGCCTCAGCCTCCTGAGTTGGCTGGGATTACAGGTGTCTGCCACCACATCTGATATCTAAATAACTCTTTAACATCATTTGGAATTAAGCATCACACATGGGATTTTTCCCCCCACTGTATTTTACTTCCCACACTGTGTGTTCCCCCATACTCTTGCCTCTTATATTAGTTTGCTAGGGTTGCTACAGTGAAACACCAAGACTGAACAGAAACCTGTGTCTCCCAGCTCTGGAGGGTTAGAAGTTCTAAATCAAGGGGATGCAAAGAGATTCCTTCTGGGGTCTGTGAGGGAAACTTGTGTTCCAGGCTTCTCACCTTGACATGTAGATGACTGTCTTCATGCCCACATGGTGTTCTCCCTTTTGCCCTGTGTATAGTTCATGAAGACACAATTCCCTTTCATGAAGACGCCAGTCACTTTGGATTAGGGCCCATTCTAATGACATTGTTTTAACTCTGTAAAGACCCTATCTAAAAATAAGTTCATACTCGGAGGTAATGAGAGTTAGGACTTGGGTGTATGAATTTGATGAGGGGACAACACAATTTAACCCATTAACCCCCACCCCCCACTATTTGTATGTGAGGAGATTGAGGTCCAAGCCAAGTAGCTTCAGGTTTGCATTTAGGCCTATGATGAAATGATACATTTTTATCATGTTCTGTTTCCTACTATCATTGAAAACACCATAGGCAGAGGAAAGAGAGGTCTCCCTTGACCTGAGTTTACTTAGCGTAAGACAATGTTTGGTGGTTATTAGCTGCCAAATTTAATTGAGTTTGACCAGTTGAGATTTACATCTTGAGTTTATTTAAAAACCAAATTAGGTACAGGATACTAAACTTATGTAACTAAGGTTTATTGCTGCAGAGCATTTTTTAAGCCTGTTGGATTAGTTGTTCCATTCTTATTCAGATCTATACGCCAATTGGCATCCCAGTAATTCCCTGGATATAGGGCCACATTTCACAGCAAAGCTAGTCAATATTAGATAATGGGCATTGATTTTCTTTTCTTTCTCTTTCTCTCTCTCTCTCTCTCTCTGGTAAATTGCTTATTTTAGCTTTAGTTTCCTTCTCCTGCTAAGTGACTATGGGGAACTATGTATATACTATGCACACACAGGTACACACACACATATGGGCCCCAGTAACCCCAGAGAAGTCTAGAACCAGTATGGCAATAATCAGCAAAGGTAGCCAGCCAGTCCCTGGTCCTTAGGCTGTCCTTGTTCCCAAGGAAGACAAAGGCCCTGCCAAAGCCAGGGGAGTGGGAGTGGCAGTAGCCTTCACTTTATCCCTTTCCAGAATTGAAGCCCATGAGTAGTACCCTCCACACTGTGCAGTGCAAGACCACTGGGGTCCCTTTTCCACTGAATACCCTCAGGCAAATCACCACTCCTCTCACATGGGTAGAAAATGAAGGGTTTGAACTATGATTGTTCCATGTCTCCCATTGAGTCTATGCTTTATTCCCCCTCATTGGGGGAAAAAAATGAATGAAAAGAGAATGAACCAATGCATCATGGGACAGATGGAGACTGATGATATGAGGCCGACCAGGGAAGTTCCAGAGAACATTCCATTCAAACAGCATGAAGTGCTAAGAAAAACCCCAGTTATTTCCCTTTGGCTGGAAATAATCAAACATTAAAGAGACTTTTTTTTTTTTAGTTCTATATATACTATTGCTTTTGCTTGCTTTAAAGGTTCTGTGTCGATATCCTGAAGGGACAAAGAGCTATCCTAATCATTTTTCTTCATTCTAGTGTGTTTTGTAGAGAAGACCATGAGCAGCAACAGTTGTGCCCATGAACTAAGAACACTCTATGTATGGTACTGAGTCTTTAAGCTTCATAGTTACCCTTCAAGATTAATTGTAATAGCTTCCTTTTCCCTGAGTCCTGGAGAGGTGAGCAACTTGCTCCTTGAAACAAAACTAAAGAGAAACAGATCCAGGCTTCAAAGCACAAATCTCTGTCACCCCAAAGCCTATGCTAGTTCTGATCTCTTCCTGTTCAATCAGTCCCTCAGGACCCATAAAATAGCCAAAGGCTGTGGACTTTCATAATACTTATTCCGTAACTATCTGTGAAATAAATAATGGAGCTCTATATGGGGCAATATAGCACTTGTGTCTCCTTATCTCCTCATGCCAGCCCATATTCATTAACGCAACAGTAACTGAGGGTCTTGTGTGCCAGGCCAGGGATTGTTCACGGCATCTCCACATACCTTTTCTTATTCCTCCCATGTTGATGTGAGAGGTTAGGTGACTTGTTTAAGGTACAGACTAGGACCTAGGCGTGTCTGCAGAGTCCACATGCTTGCAGGTACATCATGCCACAGTTTCCCTTCATGCCCTGTTAGCCCCTCAGTTCTTACCTAGACAGGTGTATTCTGGCATGGTGTTGTTAGGGTCACCTGGGGAGGTTGTGTAGGGAGATTGCACAGGTGGTTTAAAGGAGTGTTTGAAGCCATGAGGAAGCCAGCCCCAGACACTCCTGGAGAGCAGGCAGTGTTTATCTGAGTTGTGTTGTCCAGAACCTAGTGTGGCATCATGGCTGGGAGAGGCCTTAACACATCTCATTCATGGTCGATGGGAATGTGTCTAAGAATGTAGAAGGTTGCTCCTTGGGAAGCTGGTGGGTCACAGCTCAGTTAGCAGGAACCAGCTGACTCCAGCTCCCCTGCTGCAGCCCATCTCTTATGGGGCCACCAGAGTGACCTTGCTCAATACCACATGGCCACGCCACTCCCTTCCTGAGGCTTATCCATATTCTGAGTCTCTTCTGTGTACCCAGCACTGTAGAGAGGATAAATATTAAACATTGGTCCTACTGGCTAGGAAATCTTCTTTCAAAGCCACACACACAAAACAGAATTTTAGAACTGATTAGAGATTGCTGAGACCAGCTTTTCTTAGAGAAAGTTCTGGATAACCCAGGTTCTTCTGGGTTGGTCATCTCCCTGGTAAAACTGGATGGTGAACTTTGATGAAGGCCTCAGGGGAGATGTTACTGCTGAACTTGCTCTGGCCTGTGGCCAACTAGTCTAGCCTCCTCTCCTTACTGGACAAGGAGGCTCCATGAAAAAAAGGGACTTTCTTAAATCACCAAAGGGTCCAGTATTGGACTCTCGAGCCCCAGCCAGGGCTTTTCCTGCTGTGCAGAGGTCTTCCTGGTGTTTCTCCCCACCCTCCATTTGTCTGCATAGCTCACAGTCCTGAGGCACATGTTTTCTCTTACATCTTGAATTCAGTGTTTCTCAGGCTTTCCGTCCTCTTCTGAAGACTGGCATCTGAAGTTATCCCATTTTCTTTCTTAAAGCTGTTCTGACAAAGGTATTGGAAAACTAAATTCATGACGAGGCAGAAGAGAAGGGATGAGGACACCTGGGTGGTTGTGTTTTCCCTCAGAAAAGGAGCTCTTTGAGGGCAGGAACTCTGCTTAGCTCACCTCAGTATTTCCTCACCGTGGCACACAACAGGTGCTCAGTAAACATTTGATATTCGTTGTGGTTTAGAATTATGTTTTTTTGGTATATGCATGTGTAATTGCATGATATGTATATTATATATCAGTTTTAAAAAATAACCCTTTCATTCAGAAGTGAAGTTTTTACTTTTTAGAGCAGGGATTCCCAAATCACCTTGAGATAGAATCACTGAAGATCTTATTAAAAATAAGAATTCTTGCTGGGCGTGGTGATACACGCCTGTAATCCCAGCACTTGGGAGGCTGAGGCAGGAGGATCGCGAGTTCAAAGCCAGCCTCAGCAACTTAGCAAGGCCCTAAGCAACTCAGTGAGACCCTGTGTCTAAATAAAATACAAAATAGGGCTGGGGATGTGGCTCAGTGGCCGAGTGCCCCTGGGTCCAATCCCCAGTACTAAAAAAAAAAAAAAGAATTCTTGGGTTGGGGATGTAGCTCTTGCTTAGCTGGGTTTGATCTCCAGCACTTCAAAAAAAAGAAGAAGAAAAAGATGGGGGAAAAGAATTTCTAGGCCCTCCCTGAAAATTCTGATGGAGGGAATCTGAAAATCACTGTCCAGAGGAAAAACTTGTTCAATTACAAATTTTACCCTTTAAGGCTGATATGAAAATAAGCCCTAGCCTTCAGGTCTGGAATCTTACACACACAAACAAAGCAGTTTGTATAGGAATATAGCAAAGATCTATCCAGAACAATTGGCCAGTATACCTTGTGTCAGACTGCAAAGGGTGATGGAGAGAAATGATTCGCAAGCCTAATTAGACCTGCTCCCCAGTTCTCAAACCTGCAGCTCTAAGCCTCCTGCTAATTGGCAGTCCCTTAATAGATTAGGACTTGGCATCAGGTTTGCATGTTATTATAAACCACACACAGAAAAACCCAGTGGCTGAGGAACTCCTGCCAAACCCAGGCCTGGGTTTTTGTGAGGCTTTTGAAGTGCACTGGTCTTTCAGTGTTTTGTATAGCCAGTGTACTGAAAGGCATCAAACCATTCCTTTGGATGGGATTTGTGAAGGGCAAGTTTGTTGAATAATTAATTCCCCAAGACCCATTCTGTCATCTTGATGGACAAGCTGCAGCCCACATATGCAGCCTCGCTCTCAGCAGTCCTTGGAGTATGACAGAGAGATTATTTCTCACGGATATTGTCCTATTCCTAGGAATCATCCCCCTCCCCTTTGTGCTTTGAAGGGAGAAGGAAGGAACGTTAGCACGCACCTGCTGTGTGTGTGGCAGACTGTTCCACACACCATGTCAGGAAATCTTCATGCAGCCTTGCAAGACTGCAGGACCTGTTTTGCAGATGAGGAAACTGAGGTCCAGACAGTTTACTAGTTCAGAGTCACACTTCCATGGCTTGGTAGAGGTGGGAAGGACTTGTGAGCTAATTCCATACTGCAACAAAACCAAATCACACCCAGGAAACCATCTTTGATTTTTCTTGGAGCTCAGTTGAAGAATACAGGCTGTGATACAACTTCCTGTGATTTATATCTTGCTCTGTTTGCATCTGGGATACAGTATGTGCTATACATTCCCCCTTCCCCACCTTATTATATAGTGGAGCTCCTATTCCAAGGTGGGGCTGTCCAGGACAGAGTAGAGTATCTCATGGAGGGACAGAGAAGTTGGGGGACGTGGTTCCCAAAGGCACATTCTCAGTCTTTGAGTAGTCTCTTCCCTCTTGTCCTTCCAGTTAGGTTCCCCTTGGGAATCCTTCCATGTCTTTTCAAGTCCACTTCCACAAAGGGGGAGCTGTAGTGGAGGCTGAGATTTCCATGAAAACCTTCCATTTCTCAGGCAAACATACCAGGCAGCTCTCATGGCAATGCCATGGTGAAGGGGAATGATGTTATTTGGCATTTTGCCCTTTAAAAAAGTGTATGTGTGGGGGTGGGGTGGGTGGGGTGGGAGGAGGAGGATGGGCAGAGGGAACAGTGGGGGCTTTGTAATTGACTGCCATAGAGGGGTCAGGTGGGCAGGGTCACCAGGGGAAGGGGGGATAGTGAAGGCCTCAACCTCCCTGCACCCTGGGGGGGGGTGTCCTCATTATCCTCTCCCCCCACTCTGCCTAATTCACACATATTTTGAGAGGTGGTAGAGGGGAAGTTAGGGAGATTTTTTGTTTTGATTTGGAAGAAGGACTCTAGACATTCTGTCCCTCTGGGGGAAGCTGGCTCCTTGCTGCTTTGCAAGGATTAAGGGCCTGGCTTCCAGAACCGTTGGAGAAACATCCTAGGAACTACTCTTTTCTCTCAACAGCTGAAAAATGCATTGCAGAGCCGTGGCTTCCTGGGGAGCTCTGGCTAGAGGACCTAGCTTTGGAACAATCAGGTTCCTATAGCAAGCCACCTAGGAGGTATTGACTGCACCAGCCCTCCCTGGTGCATCCTAATGCCTACATTTTGTTGTCCCCGTGGCGCTGGGGGAGAGCAGCTAAGAGTAGCCCTGGAGCATTGGGATTTCTATCTGCAGGAAGGGGTCTGCTCATTTCTGAGAAGCACCCATCTCAGTTCCAGTCAGAGGCTCCTAAAGATAAAAATGTGATGGTGCCCACTTCCCTGGAAGATCAGCTGGACCCTGCTCCATTCCCTGTGCTGCTGCTCTGGGACCTTGCCTCTGATCCTCTTGCCTTGTGAAATCTAGCTGAGAAGGATTATTGGGAGAGATAAGGGGGCACAACTACCAAGCACCTAGAATGGCATCGCAGTTGCGTTCCCTCTGACCCCCTCTCCCCATTTTGTTCCCGGATGCCTCCTACTTTGACAGAGCCCAGTGCTGCAGACATTTATTCAGATTTTATCTGAAAGTCTGAAGACTTGGGGGTGTTTTCTGGAGCTCACTTTTAGGAATGAACATCATTGAACTCTGGAGGTCTCCTCTTGGCATCTGTCTTCATGTTCTGTTACCGCAGAACACAAAAAGAAAAGAAAGTGGTGTGTTCTCTTACCTCCTCTGGGATCAGGGTGGGTAGTGAAGTCCTCCTACCTCATAGAAATGCCCTAGGAACCCCACACCTCGGATCAGGATGAACACCCCTAAAATAGAAAGCCCATGAGACACCTGGTAAGACTGCTCACCCCTTTCATTTTACACATGAAGAAAAGGAGCCTGAGAGAGCAGAAGTGAAAACATGCTCCTGTGATCACATGGGTGGTGTGATCTCAAGACTGAGAAACACAAATTATTTTTATCAATTATTGTTGATCACTGTTATTTTTTGAGTACTGAGAATTAAACCCAGGGATGCCATTACCATTGAGCTACATCCCTAGCCCTGTTTTATTTTTAGATAGGGTCTCCCTAAATTGTTCAGGCTGGCCTTAAAGTTGGAATCCTCCTGCTTCAGCCTACTGAACAGATGAGATAGCAGGCATGCGCCCGCAGGGTGCCTGGTGCCTATTTCTTAAGATCACATTGGTTCCAAAATCTTAACTCCTACTCCCAGACTTGCTTGTGTAATCTTATGGGTGTCAAGATATTTGTTCTACTGAACCAAAAACTAGTGTTGGATTATTTTACCCTCCAAAATATTGACTGAGCTGACTCCTGGCCCAGACCCCGGAAGACCCCCTGTACTCAGTAGTCAAAAGATTGACTAATTTTTCTAGACCAGACACAACTTCGAATGAGTGCAGTAGATCTACTTGACTTCCAACTTTTTCATTTTACTATAATCTAAGTGCTGATTAAAATAGAAACCTAAGTAAGAAAATTCTTCTGCATTTAAGAACATTTTAAACTGCTGGTTTTTTTTTTTTTTTTTTTTTTTTTTTTTTTTTTTTTTAGCATGCATCTTTTCAGCATCTGTTTTGGGAAACAGATGAGCTCCCTCAATTACTTTTTCTTTTCTTTTTTTTTGTGGTGCTGGGGATTGAACCCAGGGCCTTGTGCTTGCGAGGCAGGCACTCTACCAACTGAGCCATATCCCCAGCCCTTCCCTCAATTACTTTTCTCAGCTCCCCCTCATCCTTTCAGGGAGAGAAGTTGGGTGGGGGGAATGAGAATGGAATAGAGGTTTGTTAACTTCTTGTGAAGAACACCTTTCGAGTTCTGAATTTTTCGTTCTTAGTTATATATAGCCTTGAAGCTGGGTATGGTGGCACAGACCTATGCTCCCAGCTCCTCTGGAGGCGGAGGTGGGGAGGATCCCATGTTCAAGGCCAGCCTGGGAAACTTAGGGAGACTCTGTCTCAAAATGAAATAAGAAAAGGCTAGGAGCCGGGCGCAATGGCACTTGCCTGTAATCCCAGTGGCTCACGAGGCTGAGGCAGGAAGATCATGAGTTCAAAGCCAGCCTCAGCAGCTTAGCGAGGCCCTAAGCAACTCAGTGAGACCCTGTCTCTAAGTAAAATACACAATAGGGCTGGGGATGTGGCTCAGTGGTGGAGTGTCCCTGGATTCAATCCCCAGTACAAAAAAATAAAAATATGTGTGGGTGCATTTTGAGTACCTCATTGACATATCTAATGACAGCAAGACATCTTTCAAATATATTTATTGGGCTAATCAGTAAACAGGCCCTGCATGCCTGCTGGCTGTCAGGTCGTGTGCTGATGGGTGTCCTCATGCTGCCATTTTAGTAAATGCCACTGTAGAAGTTCCTCTCACCTGGCTTATGGATCTTTGTCCCCAGAGTATGCATTCTTAGAGGGCAGGGGCCATGTCTTATTAATGTCTGTAGCCCATAATTTTCTCCATGAGGAGTTTCCTCCTTCAAAGCAACTCCTTGCTCTCCCCCACTTCTGGCTCACCCAGTGCCATTTGGAAAACCCAGGGAAGCACGGACCAAGGCTTAGAAGTCTGGGGGAGAAGTTTGAGTTGTACTTTAATCAGGTGTCTTGTAATGCCATTCACTCCCTGGATACTTCTAAAATGAAAATTTAACCTTTCAGGACAGCACAGAGAGAGGAAATCGACTACAAATTAAAAAGTAATTAGTGAACATTTAGGCAGAAGGTCAAAGGGATTATTTTGGACTTCAAACTTTTCAGCTTTCAGGGCTGTATTCAGTTACAAAATTACATCCCTGAATTATTTGTGCAGGTGGCTGCTGTCAGATGTGAAGAAGGTTTCTGTATTTCACAAAAGGAACATTGACAGGGCTGGGAATGGGGAGTGTGCTCCTGGGTGAGGGTTGTCTTCTCTGCAGCACCCTGGAATGGCTTGCTTCAGTCTTGCTCAATGCAAGTGACAGTTCCTGTCCAGATTAGTCCAGCCCCCTTATTGAGGAAACCAGTTAAGCCAGTTGATTGGCATCATATAAACAGAGGGATAGTAGATTTTCAGGACTGGGAGGGAAGAGAGCTAACCTTTGTTAAATACCTGCCATACTGTATTTCACCACATGGTTCTTCAAGAGTGGGTATTGGCATTCTTTTTACAGTTGAGGTTCAGAGAGGTTAAGCAACTTACTGAAGATCACATAGATTATAAGTGGCAAAACTGGTTTACAAATGCAGGTCTGAGTTACTTTCTCAACATCTGTGATCTTCCTCTTACTTGGAGCGTCCTTTGGGGTGGTTGCTCCTAAGAGTCTCAGCAAAAGGGTTAGGGGTGTGCTGGAATTGATCCCTTAGGCCTTGGGGTGGCTGAGTCACAGACTCTTCTGCTTGCCTCTCAGAACTCTACAAAGCCTTTGCCATAGTTTTACTATGTGAAAGGAACTTGGAAACTGAAGATGAAGGGTTTCAAAGGTCATCCACTCGAACCACCCATCTGAAAAGTGAAGCTGGTTAGTTCCTCATATCCAATCCCTGATTAGTGTGTAATGTGTTGTTTGCAGGGATTGAGTTAGTCAGAATCTGGGATGTGAGTGATATTAGATTAAAATTCAGAAGAGGGTAGAAAGGATCCACAGGTCACAGAGTGTATTTTGTGGGGAGCCACATCTTATGAATTTTGAGTTGTTTCTTAAACATTTATTCAATTCATGTTTGTTGAGCACCCACTAAGGGCTAGGAATTATTCTTTGTGCTGGGGATAAATGAATAACATGAACTCTCTTCTGAAGAGACTTGCAGAGACTTATAGAAAAGGAACAATTATAATGACTTGTGTGGTGGGTCTCAGTCTTCTCATCTAGTAAATAGAGTAGTGATAACTAAGATCTCTTGCAGTTCCAAAATTTACCATCATGGTCCTGGTATGTGCCTAACTCTATTTTGAGTAAGATCTGTGATGCCAACAAACATCTGATGAGCTCTAATCCTTAAGTCCCTTCTCACCTGGCTTTTATTCTTTAGGAACAATGAGTTGCTAGCTGGAGGCTGGTTGTTATTATTTTAGATAACTATTGCCTTTAAAAACAGAGCTCTCTGCTAACACCACTTAGTATCAAATGAGCATAACCACGTAATTCATGAAGATGTACAGTGCAGTGCTTTCCTGGCCAATAAGGCAGGTGTTCCCTCTGGCCCCATCTCCAGTCTCGTAGAGTAAACTGCTGAGGGATTTTAGTTCCACAAGACTTAACTTTACATCCTTGTTCATTTGACCAACTGTGGGACCTTTGGCAATTCACTTAGCCTCAGTTTCCCAATATCTAAAATGTAAAAGTTTAACTGCCTCACACTGGTGACTAGACATAATCCTTGGATTTATAATTAAAAACATAGTTAAGGGGCTCAGTCTTGAGTGAACATCAAGGCGTGCACACATGTGCCTGTGCACACACTCGCACGTCTACTGTGACCATTAGTCACTATGGAAGATCCTCTTGAATCAGGAGTTATTGTTATTTGTATATGTTCATCAAAAAAAAAATCCTTTATTCTGTAGTGCAGGAATCAAAAAGTCAAATGTCCACAACTATGGTAGCACACACTTGTAATCCCAGCGACTTGGGAGGCTGAGGCAGGAGGATCACAAGTTCAAAGCCAGCCTCAGAAACTTAGTGAGGCCCTAAGCAAATTATCGAGACCCTGTCTCTAAATAAAATACAAAATGGGGCTGGGGATGTGGCTCAGTGGTTATTCGCCCCTGGATTCACTCCCCAGTACCCTCCCCTGCAAAAATGTCAGATGTCCACAGAGCCAGGCACTTAAATGACCAGAGTGACAGGATAGAAGAAAATTGACAGTACAAGCTCCATGTGGATGGTTGACAAAGCACAGTCTCAGTGTCAGGCAGACTCTGGGGGCTGGTGGCCTTTGCTTCATCTGCAGAACGGTGGCCCCAGTTATCACTGCCTGCATCACCACAGGCATTAGAGCTGGTGAAGAAGCTGGACACCTGGATAGTTTGTGAGGCTGCTGTTATTAAGTGTTAACTGCTAATTAAAAATATTTAAACCTTGGGAGGCCAAGCAGAACATCTCTGCTGGCCAGATTAGGATGTGAACTGCCAGTTTGTGACCTTCGCCCTAGAACTTGAGCCGTGGAGTTGATGGGTACTTTGGAGCGCCATGACACCTTGGGTTGCCTACCAGCATGATTTTATTTTTACAGGGCCTCCAAAAAGGCTTCAGCACTCCATTTTGGCACTGCATCTGGCTCTGGTCTTGCGTTGTGACTGTCTTGAACCCGCCTTCGCAGGTGCCTGATGTCCTGCTAGTCCACGTGCTGTTTGTTCTCCTGTCATGTGACCGTGGTGCTTTGCACACAACCAGGCAGCATGGCTTGGGTGGGAGGGCAGGGGCTGATGAATGCATATTTAACTGTTGAAAAAATAAAAAGAAATGTTGTTTCTTCACTTTTGTTGTGGACTTGCTTCCCTGAAAGCCTGGTGTGATCTTTTGACAATTTGTGAGCTGGTTCCTGCTATATGATGGTTCTTCCCTGCATCTGAGGGCGGATCCTGCTAACCACTGTCAAAGGCCCATCTGTTTACCAGTCCTAGGAAGTCCCCAGAATTACAGGATTTTATGAGTATGCTTTTCCCCTGGGATCAGATTGTACTTGGGAAGTGGCCAGTGGCTCTCGGAACCAATATAATTCTTTTTTTTTTTGGAACCAAGGATTGAACTCAGGGACACTCGGCCACTGAGCCACATCCCCAGCCCTATTTTGTATTTTATTTAGAGACAGGGTCTCACTGAGTTGCTTAGGGCCTCGCTAAGTTGCTGAGGCTGGCTTTGAACTCGCCATCCTCCTAACTCAGCCTTCCAAGTTGCTTGGATTACAGGCGTGCGCAACCCCCCCCCACTCCAATATGATTCTTGAATGAACTTTGGACAAAACTCTGATCACATCTTACCCAGCTTAAACCTCTCAGTGGTCCTGTCATGTCCAGGAGCAAAAACTAACATTTACTAACATTTACTGGATAGTTTATAAACTATCTCAGTCCTCACAATCAGCTCTGGGGACTATTATAGAAAGACCTATAGTGTGATAGTAAAAACGAAGTTCAGAGAGGTAAAGCAACCTGCCCAAGGTCATACAGCAAACATGACAGGGGAGAGAAATGGGATATGAAATCACATCTACTTGATTCCAAAGTTCATGGTTAAACCAGGAAAAAGATAGAAGTAACTAACCCTGCCAGAGTGGGTCATGTGACTCAGTGGATCCTCTATGGAAGAGATACTTAAGTCTTGAAGGATAAGTAGGAGTTTGCCAGCAGTACTTTAATGCAGATGTTGAGAACAGTGCAGAGTTGTCAGGAAGATTGAATGTGAATATTTGTGTGAGAGCTATGAGATCCCATGCAGTGTCCTGGCTCTGGGCAGTCATGCTGTGAATGAACACCCTTGGTTCCTAAGGGAGACCGAGGCAGTGAGAACAGCTGGGTCTGTATAACTCCATCTCAACATCTGAGGAGGAAAGTGTATTTGTTCAAGGTCAAATGCACTTGGAAGAGCTTTGTAGTTGACTTTTTAGGTTGGTAATACCTGCATAGGCATTGCTCATGTGTACTCAGCGAGAAAGGCTAACTGGCCACATCTCTAAATGAACTTTAGAGTCAGATGGTTCTATTACATATCCTAGTTGTTCCTCTTATCAGTGAACTGGACACAGAAAGTACAGCTTCTCTGTTCCTCTGTTCTTGGCTGTGTTCATGAACTAAGTTAAAAGATTGTATTGAGAGTTAAATCACCTAATATATTCAAAGGTCCTAGCACATAGTAGGTGCTCAATGAATGCAAATTCATTCCCATCCTTGAAAGAGAAGAAGGAAATCTCAGGAAGTGACTCAGCCTTATTAGAGTTGGAGGTGTCATCAAACCTTTTGGCCCTTGCATATTATTAGAAGTAAAATATTTCTTTAGTGAAATATTCAATGGTGACAAAGAGGTCTGGGCTCTCTCAATGAAAGGTATGGGCCAGTCAGTTGCTGGTCACTTTGTTCGATTTCCAGGTGAATGTGATGATTCTTTAACAATCTAACTGAAAAGGCCCAAACAGCTAAAACTAGGGGTTTTAAGAAGACCGATATTATTTTAAAGCCTAAAATGTTTTTACTGTAAGCACTTTCAAATAAAAATGGCTGTCTAAAGTTCTTCTTAACAACCACGAGAAGACTGAAGGCAAGATTCTCTTCATGGATTCTGGAGCTTCCCGAAGCTGGGGGATGCAAAAGCAATGTGGGGTCTTGCTCATCTTTGTCCCCAGCACCTAATGCGGTGCCCAACTTTCACGGACTGTTTGTGCATGCTTGTTGAATTGAACTAAGGACATTGGACTTGGGGTGAGGAAACCCAAGCACCAGGTCTGGATCTGCCAGCAGTTTCTTCGTTTGTACCATGCAACTGCTTTTGGATTTGACAGTCTTCTGTTTGTGAGAAAAAGCCTGAACTTTCTAGCATTGAAGAATGAGCATTTGTCAAGGAAAATCTCTAGGCCCAGAATATTCCTGTTCACACCAGCCAGCAGCAAGTGTTTTTCATGGCAGCCTGTTTCAAAGGTGAAGAAATGCCTTCATAGGAAACTTCATCTGGGCTCCTCTGGATTGTGTCCAGTCTAAAAATCTGGACAAATATTGTAAACCAAAGAAAGTTTGCACACTTCTAAGACCAGTAGCAATTAATTACTTTAAATAGAAGAGCTGTCACTTACAAGCAACATAAATATTTGTATTTTGAACCTCTAAGTAGTAGTTGGGTTGACCATTCTGACCTTAAGTGATTAAAAAAAAGAAAAAAAGCAATTGGTCATATTTGAACAAGGAATACATTTATAAAGAAAGAGAAAGGTCAGGTCAGAGAGGAAAAAAACATGCACCAAAAGAAAAGGAGAACTGGATTCAAATCCCAGTGACCCACTTACTCATTTGGGGATTTTGGAGAAATTATGAAGTTGATGGTTTCAGTATTCTGTTGGATACAAATGAAAATAACAGTCCACAACTTCTCTTAGCTATGATGGAAATTAGTCAATTCCTAACTAGACTCTGAACCCCTTGAAAGTAGAACTCCAGTGTCTTCTGTCTGTATTTCTGATGTCCGACTCAAATTGGTGCCATTTTGCTTGCTCTGCATTTTAGTGGAGCTGCTCGACCTTTCTGAGCCTTGGTTTTTCCATTAGTAAAATGGGTGGAACAGCACCAACTTATTATTCTGCGCTGTAGGTAAGACATGTAAAGTTCTAGTCACAGAGTCTTGCTAGCCGCCTAATTTGAGCAATTATGCTCTACCAGAGGCCTGCACATGTACTTTGCATCCTGTATTATTTTGTGGGTAGGTACGTCGGCTTTCTGCAGATGTTAGTTTAATTATTACTCTTGCAGATCCTAGACTTTGCTTATTTTAAGGTACCTACAGATTGGTTTAATTGGAGAATTGGAGAACTCTCAGAAAAGGCACTGGGAAGACTGGGTATCCAGGAAGGATGGGGAGCCCCCTCTCTGCTGCTGTCTTGACTTTTGGTTTTGCAAAGACTGGAATCATTCCTCTTCAGTCTGCCATCCTCCCCTCTCCTTCAACCTCACCAAGGGCTTTCTAAACAGCTCTTCGAGAGAAGGAGGCTGTGTTTAATTTTGTGCAAATGTGAAGCTGTGGCTCTGGGGCTGGGTCACTCTGGTAACACTTCCCACATGACTTTATCAATGGGTGGGCCACGAAAACTTAGCCCGTGTTTTCTTACACCCCACCCCCAAACCACCCAACCTGCCCAAGTGTTAGTTTTTCAAAGCCAGAGAAGTTTCAAAGGCCTGAACCCAACACAGGGGCCTTTCTTCCTGCTTTGATTTTCTGCCCATTAAGTGTTTGTCAGTGAGTTCGTATTTCGCCTCCTCTGCAGCCTACACATCCCAAGAAGTCCCTGGAGGTATAGGAAGTTAATTGATCCTTGATTAAAAGAAGGAGAAATGTTTAAGTCTGGGTCTAGAATCACCAGATTATTATTATCTCTCTCTCTCCCCAGCCCCCTCCCCTTTTTTGGCCCTACTTTGCAAAAAGCTCGTAATGCACAGTTTATTATCAATAAATCTAAACTCCAGGATATTGGCTTCAGAGTTTTGATTGGATTAGATACGTGTGTATCTAATCAGCATGTGTGTGGTACACGGCAGTGAACATTAGCACGTGTCGTTGCCTTGACGTTTCCAAAACATTTTTTTCCCCCCTGCACAGGCTGAGAGTTACTGAGCTTCAGTTAATTTATGAATGCTCATAGATGCCTCCTGCTCTCTGGTTTAAGTGACTCACTTTAGAAAGTATTCGACATTTAGAAGTGGATCATTTGAACCTCATCCAGCTCCACCACTTACTCTGGAAAGTCACTTCAATCTCTTTTTGAACTTTAGGGTAGCTTAACATACTAGTTTTTATGACAATTTCTCCTGTTATCCTTTGGGCCACTGGAAGGTTGGGACTTGGCATGTTTCATCTTGGTAGCCCAGCCAGTGCCTAGGACCTCGGCATAGCCAGGTTTGTCTGGCTGCAGTAGTTTATGTGGAGACCCTCAACACAATGTAGGCACTGAAAAGTTGTCAAGAAGTGTTAGCTGGTATGAGTCTGTGCTATTCTTCCCTTCTCCACTTCCATTTCTCCTCCACTCCTGGAGCAGAGTTTAAACTTGTATTCTTGTCAAACCATCCATTTTGTGGTTGCCAGTATTGGAATCCTTAAACTGTATGGATTTTTCGTGAGCATTCTTCGTCTGCAGCTCCCAGAAACCTCTCTGATTCATGTCAACTTAAGACTCCCATCCCCTGTGGGACACCTTTGCTGACCCTGGTGGACTGGACTTTGTGCCTTGCTGCAGTCTACATAGAGGGCTGTCTTCACACTGGAGAGATTTGAGTGCACTTGTGTTGTGACTTTCTCACGCCACCATGGACTCTCCAGAGTGGCTGCTGTGACAGAGTCACCTCCAGCATCCCACTGTCTAGTGCTGGGGATTTGCTTGAGATAAAATGGCAAATGATTGTAGTGGTAGGTAATGAAGATGGCACCCATGTCGGAAATGGAGACTCTGTTTTGGAAAAGGACAACTTGTTTTTCTGTGTCCTGGAGGCAAAGCATGGTCTTGTGTCTCTGGAGGACTAGCTGCTCCGTCGGGGACTGTTTATGCATTGCCTGTCAACTGAAGGCAATCTGAGGTTACCCGCTTTCTGGAGCAAAGTCAAGATTTGACTGGCATCACCCCCCATAATACTGCAAGTCTTTCGGGGAGGCAGAAAAAGCCATTGGGTTTTCTAAATGCTATCTCCATGCCTTTCAAGGAAATAAGCAGAATATGCTCAGATCCAACTTCTTGTCTGTTTGTGGTCATCATCCACATAATCAGAACCGGAACCCCTCCCCAAGTCATAGGCAAAGAAAGAAAAAGGATTTGGATTGTTCCCAGTTTAAGAGAAGGCAAAGGAACTGACAGGACAGATTTTTTTTCTAGCCATCTCTGTGGGACTCTTTTTCCCTTCTCCTTTGTAACACTTATCCACTGTCCTCACTGATTTTGATTATGTGTGTTTTCCAGCCTGGACTGTAAGGTCCTCAAGGCCAGGGTCTGGGTCATCTTTGTATTCTCTGACTTAATATACATAGTGAAGGATCAACAAGTATTTGTTGAATCAATCAATCAATGAATAAATGAACATATCAACTCATGTTGTCATCTCAACAGTCCTGAAGTTGGATTTCATTCTTCCCAGTGAGCACATGGGTAAGGGAGACTTGGAGGTGGGAAATCAGTTGCTCAAGTAATAGGGAACAGAACTGAGACCATTAACTGAGTTCTGTCAACTCCAAAGCTCCTTACACGTGTTTTATTGTCCTTAGAAACATATGTTTTACAGGCCTATCATGTGAACACTATTAAAAATAGAAGCTGGAGGCCTAAGAGCATAGCACAAGTGTAAGGAACTCAGAGTCTATTCCTTCCCTGAGTTTATTAGCAACACTTTGGCTCCCAGGCACCATAGAGGCTGCAGCAGGCTCCGACTCTAAGCTAAACATTTTTATCACGATGTGTGGAACTTTAAAAGTGGACTATTAATATCATACTTCTGGCTTCTCAGCTCCTTTTCATAGCCAGTTGCATTTCAAAATGTTTGAGCTGTGGAATGAAGAGGGTTTGGGCTCATGTGATATCTCTCCCAGGCCCCCAACCCAAAATGATCTGCTGACTCCTGTCCCTTCTGAGCCAGAGCATTCCTCCTGGGTACCCCCGCCCTCCTCTGCTGTGCGGCAGAGACAGAGTTCCAAGAGCTAATGGTTATTGCCTTTCAGGGCCCCTCTGTGTTTACTTTGAGAAGGTCAGGCACAATACTGTGGTGTGTCGCTGTTCTTTCTTTTCAAAGCACCAGTATGAATTTGATAAAGTAAATTGTTGTTCTAGCAGGAAGCAGTTAGGGGTCACAAAATAAATAGCCGTAGAATTCAAATAAATCCAAAGAATAAAACCAAATAAATCCATGTGCGTATGCACGGTGATACATAAATACACTTTTAAGAAAGTGAGCATTTTTATCACTGCCGGTCTGGACCAAAGTAATTGAAAAATTGTGGAGTTCGTGGTACATTTTTTTTTTTTTTTTTTTTAGAGGCGGTCCGGGGCTTTAGCAATGTGACATGAATTTAGTTCTTTTTGAAAAAGATGAAAATGGAATTTTATCTCTTAACTAACTGCTTCTCTCAAGATTTTTCACCTAATGAATTTCACATTTGATTGAAACCAATTTGCAAAGTCAGATTAGGGATTTAGGCATTTAGGAAGGTGGACTGAGAAGGTTCAGAAATGAGCTGAACATTCTGAGTTTCTGTTCTTTTCACCTGAAGATGGAAGAGAATGGGGCTTAAATGGTGCTTTAAAATGACCTCTCAGGGTTATTGAAAGAATCAATGCAAAAACACTTATAAAGTGTCTAACTCACTATTGGTGATCAGTCAATGCTGGTTGTTATCAACAAAATAGTTTTTGTGGTCTTTTTAGTCCTGAGGTTCAGTAAAACTCCTAGTCCTCTTACTTTGTGAGGTGGCTTTGGAACCTGGTATTGAACTTGGGCGGCAGGAGAACAGGAAGTATTTAATGAGAACAGCATGAACCAAGTCAGTCACTGTGCTGTTCTCTGAGGTGTGTGTGTGTGTGTGTGTGTGTGTGAGAGAGAGAGAGAGAGAGAGAGAGAGAGAGAGAGAGAGAGAGAGAGAGAGAGAGAGAGAGAGAGAGAGAGAGAGAGAAGACAAGGCAAGATGAGACGAGAGGAAAGGAGAGGAGAGAAAACCAGGAAGCTGGAGAGGAGGTTCAGGTCATGGGCAACTCCTGGCAGGCTTAGAGAATTTATCTTACCTTGGACAATGAGGAGCCATGGAAGATGCTCATGGTCAGATTCCTTCAGGAAGTAAACTGACTGAATATGTGTAGGAGACATTGGGAGCCAGGAAAGCTATTAGGAGACTAATGTATTGTCCTCAGAGCTATTGTAGGTATGTACCTTTTGCTTCAGGGTTTTGAGGGATTTTTCTCGGCTGGTATTAGAATCCATTGGCCATGACCTTGGAGAGAATGGCATCTGAGCTGGCCACTGATTACCAGCAGCAGCTGCAATGGTCGCCTGATCTCCAGGGCCCTTGGGCTCCTATCCAGGGCTGCAGATGACAGGCTGAGCTAGACTCTGCTGTCTTGTTGCTGACTCTGAACATTGAAAGACAAGACTTGAAAATGGCACTCACTGAGTGGCTACCATGTACCAGACACAGTGCTAGAGCTTTTATGTGTATTGATCTCATTTAATCATTGCCACAACTCATTTTACTGTGAGGAAACTGAGGTTCACGGAGATGGAGTGAGAGCCAGAGGTCACACCCACCACTAGGAAGTGGAGGATCTGGGATTCACATCTAGGTTATCTGATTCCAAGGCCTGTACTACTTGATGCAGCTTAGCCTCAGGGTGAGCTGCTCCAAGGGGAAGTGGGTAGGAGCTAGGAAATGATACCTTTGGAGGCTTAGTGGGTCATCCTGAGGTTTGGCTGTATTAGTAATTATTGATCCTTAATAATTAATGCTGGCAATTATCACCAAGATAGTTTTGGTGGTCTCTTTAGTCCTGAGGTTCAGTAAAACTCCTAGTACTTTTACTTTGTGAGGACTTTTAATTAATCCTTAATAATCAATTGGTCTTTAAATTAGCAGGGTGTTGTGGAGCAGGGGAAAACTGCTCTGGTTTTTCTAATACCTTCCTCTGAGTTTGGGGGGCAAGGAAAGAAGATGATGCCTGTCATGGAAGCTTTTTATAGTCTGTGGGTGGCTACAAAGGAAAGGCATGAACATCACTAACAGTGGTTTGGGGAGGTCTCCGCAGTTGTTCCGCTTGGGCATCCTCGCACTGATTTTTTCCCCCTTTCCTCTTTTTTCCCTGTGTGTGTGTGTGACTGCAGCGGGCCTGCCCTTCCTCATCATCGAGACAAGCACCATCAAGCCTTACCACCGAGGGTTTTACTGCAATGACGAGAGCATCAAGTACCCACTGAAAACCGGAGAGACGATAAATGACGCGGTGCTCAGTGCAGTGGGGATTGTCATTGCCATCCTTGCGGTAAGTGTCTGGACTCCACCATGCCCATCCCATCTGACACGTTGCTGTGTTATGGTATTATAGGATATCTGAGCCAGCAGAGATGTGTACCAAGCCAAAAGAGACTTCCACCAAGTAGAATTTTACTTAATGCTCTTTATTGCCTGCCATTAATATTATTACTAAAAGCCAACAATTTACTGCACAATATACCCTGGGCACCCTTCTAAAGTATTTTACACACATTATGCTCAACAATCCAGTGGAGGCTAATATGATTCTTATTTTTCTTCTGCAAATTAAGAAACTAAGGTCCACAGAGTAAGACTAATTTGCCCAAGATCACTTGGTTAATAAGTTGTAAAGTTGAGATTTGAACCTAGTTGTCTCTTACACAAGTTTGAGCTCTGAGCCGCTGTGCTTGGAAGTTCGGCCCCAGAGAGCAGGAAGTACCTTGCCAGCTATACCAGTGTGTAGCTGTGTACACTCAGTGTGTCTGTGTTCTTCCATGCTTTGGCTGCGCTGCAGTACTGGTGACAGTGCCACTGGTGTGCTCTGGCACAGTGCTTAGTTTTCCTGCCCAATGGCCGTGGTGCCAAGGTAATAGGACTTGGAACCAAGACAAATAGGCTCTAAACCGGGCCCCCCACTCGGTAGTCATACACCTCTGAAACCCCACAACGACCATCTCGCTTCACAGTGTTGCAATAAGGTATAAAAGGGATTACAAAAATTGAAATGCTTTGCAAACTCTTTTATTGCTGAGCAAGTTACTCCTGTGCAGGTGTAAAGTCCAGGCTTACATGTCCCGGGCTTCCCTTAAAGGGTGCAGTTCTCACTGAGGACGTTGCAAAAACGAGCCATGGACTTTGACAAGATCCAGAATTATTTTGAGCTATGGTGACCTCACGAGAATAGGGGTGTGACCTCCATGGGCCCTACTTGGAAGGTCACCACCCTCTTTTAGTGTGTGCATTTGAGACAGAAGAGGAGGAGGATAATTGAAATCCAGTCTTGTGATTTGCAAGTCCTACATTTTCACAGCTGTTCATTCCACACTTCCAGTGTTTCCTAAGTTTGTTTTCTGCCCTTGAACCCTGGCCATGTGGGTGAAAGGGATAAGTAACATATCCACCAGGATGATAAATTCCCTTTTGTAGATCTTTTGAATCACGTTACTGTTGAACATCATCTGGTAACTCAATTTGGGCCTGCATTAGAAAGCTAAGAATGAAGGGAGGTAATATTAAAACTCTAAATGTGAAATAAGGGCTCTTGTCCCCATTCTGTAGATGGAAAATCTGAAGCTCAGAGGGATTATATTGCATGCTCAAAGTCAATAGTCAGAAAAAATGAGTCCAGGCCTGTGCCTGGATTCTTTCAAAGCCCCTTTCCATCTCATAGTCTTACATTTCAAGATGGCTCCCCAACCCAAATGAGCAGCTCCAGGGAATAGGTGGTTGGCTTATCTGGCCTTCTCTGGATCAGATGTACGCTGCTGATATTACATGTACTACATTGCATGAAGTTTTTCTTCTGACTTGCCCACTCTGGGGGTTGGTTGTAAACTTTGAGACCCCTCTTTGTTTTTTAATAACATCGTAAACCAGGCGCACAATCAACAGTTTGAATTTGGGGAGGGGGAAGGGGACTAGTAGAATTCTTTCCAACCTTTAAAAGAAAAACAGTCCATTTGGCAACTGTAGTAGTTTCTTAAAGGTGGACTAAGGATCTTTGTGTTCAAAAGCTGAAAAACGAAAGGTTTAATTTTACCATTTGTTCCAAATTGGTGGCTATGGCGTTGAGTTCTCCAGGAAGAATGGCTGTTCCTGAAAAAGGTGTTTGTTATGGAAGGCAAATAATTGCACAGTATCTTGGGATCAGTTTGAACAGGTGCTTTTGACGGCTGGAGGATCAGTTAATTGAAGGCTTTCAAGGAGCACGTTAGAATCCAGGAGTGTCCTGAGATCAGAGAAGCAGCAGGGGGGCTCTGTCACATGCTCTGCCTATCTCTACGTGGCGGCGGTACTCCCAGATTGCTTAGTGGTCCGCTCCCAGGCAGAGCGCAGTGGAGAGGTAAATTAGGAGCCTTTCTTAATGTGAATTAGGTGAATCATTACTGCCTGACTCTCATTTTTCTCATCTATAAAGTGGGAGTGGGGTTGGCAGTCCCTGGGGGCTCGGTTGCTCAAAGAATCAATGCAATAATGCCTGGAGGCACACTCACTTGCAGCCATATGCTACCTGGAATGTGTGTGGGTAGGAGTGGGTCTGGGTTCTCTCCTGGTCCCAGCATGGGCAAAGGCAGTGTTAAAGGAGCTCCCTTGAGGGCCAAATCTCTCTTGCCATCTTTCCCTCCCCAAGCAAAGATCCCGGTCAGCAACTCCTTGCCTGCTGCTTGCCAAGGCTGGCCTCCACCTCCTCCAGCGATGCCAGTGGGTCTAAGACAAAAATCCGCTTTTGAGAGCTCAGTTATGCCCTCCCTCTTTCCTCATGTCATGTTGATGTTTTAATTAAAATGCTCTCTGAATTCTCGGGTTTCCTTGAAACAGATTAGCATGATAGGTTTAGATGTGGCTTTTCTACACCTTAGAGAGACACCAAGCAAGACAATGCCACAATAATTGCTTTCATTTATTGAGTCCTGCTGTGTGCCTGGAAAATACGTGGACTATGCTGAGGCATTTCACCCTGGAAGAGACCCCAAAAGCCAGATATTGTTATGTCTCCATTTAGCATGGGGCAAAGGATGTATACTCTGGGTCTGATCTGAGCTCCTGTGCTGTGTGACAGGTGGCCAGTTATTGAATCTCATCGGGGCTCTGTACATGCATCTGTTAAATGGAGAGAGTAGTCTACTTACTAAGGTTTTGAGAATAAAATGAGCTCATATATATAAAGTGACTCAGTGCCTGGCATATTAGTCTACTCAATACATGTTAGTTGTCTTTATTAGAAATGAGTAAACAGAATCAAAAGTGGTATAGCAACTTAGCCACAGCAATATATCTGAAAAAGAAGCAGAAAAGGAATCCAGCCTTTGGTCGCATGTCTCCCACTCTTTCCTTGGAGTTAATGAATTCGAACTCAGGTCATTTGACTCTCACTCCTCTGCAGTAGGACTTTTACCTCCTGATCTAGCTACTGTTGCGTTTCAGCTGGAAGCATCAGTGAAACGCAGCTCCTGATGATGGCCACTAGCCTACTTTCCTGCCCTAGCTACCAGGAGCGCTTATGGAGAAGAGAGCAAGTAGAGGCCTCAGAGTTTGAGGGCAGAATTGGTTTGCTCAACTCTGGAAAAGCTGTACAACTTAACAACAGCAACACCACATTTCCCACTTTCCCATCCTGGCCCTAAGAGCCTGACTGGCTTCATCCAGAACCGGCTTCTTCTGATCAGAGGACAGGAGTGACCCTCACTGGGGGCAGGTCACAGGGCTGGGAATCTCATCATCTTGCCACCCGCTGTCCTGGGCCTTCTGCTGCCGAATGTCAGGTCTGTTGGAAGCAGCAGGAGAAGACTTGCCTAATTTGGACATGGTTGATCCAGTGTGGAGGGCCCCCACAACAAAGGAATGGAATGGCAGTGGAGACCAGGGTGGTGTAGAGATGCAAATCATCAAAAGTTATAGGGAAAGCAGACACCTTTCTATGGCAGGACTTATGGAAAAACCCAGTCATTTTGACCTCTTTTTCAGATGTATCTCAGATTCTGGAATTATAGCATAATAGGAATGCCTTCCAAATCCACGAAGCAATGGTTCCTATCCCAGCTTTGCAAAGGCTTAATGACTCTAGCAGCAGCGAGATTAGGAGCAGACAGTAAAATACGGTCTCCTATCTAGCTACCTTGCAGTTGTGCCTTGCATGGTACTATGGAGATATTCTAAGCAAAGATTTTAATATGGCAAAAAATGCTCAGTATTCTTTTTAAATAAACATGGGCTCAGTGCTTGCTTTGGTTAGACCCCAGAAGGGACTTATATAGATTCCCAATACCTGGAAATTGATGCACGGGTGAGTCATGGGTGAATCCCCTTCTCCCTCTAGCCATAAAAATGCAACTTTCCCTCCCAGACCCCACTTGAATCTGACTTCTGTAATTATTTTCCTAACTAAAGAAAAATCTCAAGCTTTGGCATCATCAGACTTAGGCTCAAGTCCCAACTTCTGTGCTTAACTCATTCTTTTACTTGTCTTGCAACCTCAGGGTAACCATTGACCTCCCCCCGCCACACATACACCTTGGGACCGGACTTTCTCCTTCTCTATAATTTGGTGGCAATAGTTCATAACTTAACAGGCTTGTTTTGGTCCTTCAAACCAAATGATATCATGTATGTGATTGGTGAGACCCATCCTTTTTATTTCTGGAATATTGCAGTTTGCAAAGTGCACACTCTCTAGTAATCATTTTGAAATGTGGATTGTCAGAGCTGAGAGATCTGGGGCTCAGGGGTATTCAGTGGCTCTCCCATAACTGCCAAGGCCAGACCAAGAGTCCTCTGATTCAAAAGCCAAGGTTTTTAAAGTAATGGTGCCACTGCTGCCTTCTGAAGCCTGCCTAACTTCCACAGCTCTTGACCAGGCACTTCTGGGATGCCATGTACTGGGGACACAGTGGTGAGGCTCAGCCCAGTGAGCTGCATGCTTTGTGGCCCTAAACCCCATCTCAGCAGGCAAGTAGCACCTGTAATAGAGTGTCTCGTGATGCATTCCTATCCAAGTCTTGTCTCCTCAGCTGGATGACAGGCTCCTAGGAGACGGAGGCCAGTCTTTTCCTCTGGCACATGGTAAGAGTTAAATAAATGCCAAGTAGTCATCTTCAGGAAACTTTCCTCGGCTGCCTCTTCCCTGGCTTCCGAAGGTCCCGGAAAACCCTGGACCCACCTCTACCCTTGCAGTTTCTGTGCTGAATTGTCTGATCTGTTTACTCATCTATTTCCTGCCCATCCTGTTAGCTGCATAGGGTAGGGATTGATCTGATTTGATTCATTACTGCCGTGCAAGGCAAAGGCCATGGTGCTCAATATATGTTAGTGCAAATCACCAAAGAGGCCTAAAAATTTGGACAGAAAAATAAAAGCATTTGGCCAAATGGATGTCAGAGGATCTGTGGAACAGGGGAGAGTATCCTATTTGCTTCCTGAAAATCTTAAACAGGTTCCATGAGGTGCATGGGAATGCACTTTGTGCCACATGCAAACTTCTTGCTGGAGAGACAAGAAGAAGAGCTTAATACCTCCAGGACTTGTTTATTCAGGATCAGGCTTTGGTTTGCCCACATCTGGACTTCATTAGTCCCCCACCCCCATCTCCCTTTATCTGCAAGAACTCTGCCAAGAAAACAAGGTTCCCCAACATTGCCTCCTCATTAAAGACTAGTCGATTTTCAACTCTGAAAAAAGTGAAGTTGTGCCGGCCCAGCCGTGTGTTAGTGGGAGATGCAGTCCCCTGGTTTACAATCCACTACATCTGTGCAATTACCAAGACCACCAACAGAGAGAGGCCACATGAATCCTTCAACTATGTTGTCCCCTGATCAGATGGCCACGAGTTCTTCTGAGACCGTCTTCTCCCTGGGGGCTGCTGGGAGTGGGCATCTAGTTGTGATTTAATGAACAAAGGCATTGAGGCTGCACTGTCTGGGATCTCACATGTTCCCTTTCCTGCCACCTATGTCCGGGAAGAGGTGACACTGGCAGCGATCCTCAGTTATGTACAGCACAGCTTTTAGGGATTCATGACTTTTGGAAAAATGTGCCCAATACCAAGATGATAATAGTCTCCATTTCAAGTGATAATGCTCATGAGGCTAGGAAATAGGTTGTGCGAGTCAGTGAGTGTCGGGGAAAGGGGGAGACCATCAGATGACTTCTATGACCTATCTGATGGACCAGAAACTAATTTGCCTTATCGTAAATCCTCTTCAATAGCTGCGCAAGGTAGGTATTATTTACCCCATTTTATAAATGAAAGAGGACGCTGGAGCTTGAAAGAATGAAGAGATTAGTCCAAGGTTACGCTGCTTAGTTAAAGAGCAGGAATCAAAACTCGGGTCCTGCTTTGAAGTCCAGGCATTTTGATGGACAGTTATTGAAGGCCCATGCTGTGCAGAGTGCTCATTATTTAGTTAGCTGTAAAGCTTTTTGTTCCCGGGTGTGGAGGGTTAAGTGTATGGAGGAAGACAAAGCATACACAGTACTGGCAGATGACCACCAGGGATGGACAGTGTGATCGGTGGTTTGTGCACAAGGTGACAATCTGCGGTGGGTATCTAGATGCTTGATGAATCCCTCCCTCCTAACAAGCTGATGTATAAGATACAGATATTGCCCTTGGAGTTTAGGGTCCAAAGGGGACACAAGGCAAGACTCAACAAGATGAGCTGCCCTATTGGACTTTGAAGGAGAGGAAAAAATTAGTCAGCAAATAAGACAGGAGGCGGAAGTGCACAGCAGGGGGTCCTAGGGAGGAAGAGTTTCAAGGACAGAATGTCAAAACTTCTTTCCCTTGGGAAACAAGCTGAGAAAAATGATCTCCCTGCGTGAGTCCTCATTATGCTATAGATGGGGTCATGTGTGAATACGGTGCTATTGGGAGTTCAGAGGAAGATTGCTTAAGGCTGTTTTCATCTGCAAAGGCCCACATCAGTCTTTGCTTAGTGAGAACTTCCCCCCCTTGCTTATCACAGCAACCCTTAGGCTCTTGGTATTGGTATTAACCCCATTTTATGGATAAACAAACTGAGGTTTAGAGAGCTCAGTGGTCCAAGACTCATAAACAGAAAAACCAGAACTGCACCCCAGCAGTGTGCCCCAGGACCCTGGTTGGCACTTGAACTCTGCTTTGAAGAAGGGGTGGGATTTTCTCCAGAGATCCTGACGTTGCAGGCAGAGGGGATTGCTTCACTAGTGCGAGAGGCTTTGCAGCATCAGCGCTTGCAGAAACTGTTGAGCAGACCTTCTTGACTGGAGGTGTAGAGTATAAAGAAACTGACAAAGTCCAAGTAAGGAAAAGAAGATGGGAGTAAGATCACGGAGATCTTTGAATGCTGAGGAATTTTTACTCCAGTTAATTGCTAGATAATGTTTAGGGTATTATTCCAAGCTATTGCCTTTGGTTTTCTAACCATGGTAAAAATGGGGCCTGTGTCATGATGGTGGCAATGCAGGGGGAATAGAAAAAGATGGACTAGAGAGACCTTGCAAAATAGGATGAGGAGAATTTCATAAGGGAGGGGAAGGAGTCTAAGATTCCAGGTGTTTGCAGTTATATGTTGTGGAAACTTGAGTAGAAATAGGGGGAAGAGAAGTGAAGGCTGGGGGCAGGAGTGGGGTTGGGTGTCATCTCAGGCTTGGTTGGTTTGACATGCTGATGACTTTAGTTTTGTGTCCAGTTGGGAGATTTAGCAGCAAATTGGAGCAGGGCTGGTTGGGGTTTGGGGCAGGCTGAAGCTAGAGGAGGAAGAAGGAGGGGGAGACATCTTTTGGAAGTCATCTTCTCAGAAGTAAGAATTGAAAGGTATTTGAAGAGGCTGAGATCATAGTGGAAAGTCAGGGATACAACTTCAGGGAAGAGCCACATTTGGGGGGTGGAAGCCAGATGTGGAAACTCTTGGAGAAAGAAAAATTAGTTTAGAAAGAAAAAGAAAAACAAGGAAGCCTAGGAAATTCAGTGTCAAAAAAGGAGTACAGGGTTGTCAGCAGGCAATGTTGCAGAAAAAACAGTCAGGAGACTCTTGCATGGATTGGCAGGGCTGGCCACTCAGGAATCCCTGACTTTTGGGAAAATAATGATGTTCCATGCTTCAAACTATCTTCTTCCTAAGACTTGTGCAAACAAGTCAGCCATTGCTGATCCCAGGCATAAGTAGCTTCTGAAGATTCTGTCTGACCTCTTTGCCACCCATATTCTAGATGTTGGAGTCTTATCATATCTACAGAGCCCAGAAACCCCACTGATGGCCTTGAACAAATCTATGTCCTCGTTACCTTTCCCATACGGTGAAGACAACCAATTGAGAGAAGAATCAAAGATTAAATTTCTAATCAGTTCTAATTACAAATAGGACTGGACTGCATTGTCCTCGGTAGAGCAGTCAGCTTTAGAGAAAATATAGCTATGCTTCTGTCCCCGTGCTTAGGAGCAGGACCTTGAGACTGAGAAATAAACTGAGAAAGATGATTCTCTCTTCGTGATTCTTCTTCATCAAATGTTTGTCAAATGAATCTCTCCTGGGTGGAAAGAACTTCATCCACCTTAGTAACTGAAATGTGAAAAACAACTTGGAACCCTGTGGTCAGCAAGGGCCTTATGAAATTACAGGACCTTACCAGGTCTTCTATGTTTGCCTGTCTCTGGAGACCCTGCTACTTGCTGGGACATCCAGGAGGTACTGAGCTTGCTGACATCCGGAAAAGCACAAGAATAGCAGAGGCCCAGACTTCATGGATTCAGAACCCCTTCCTTCCTTCCTTCCTTCCTTCCTTCCTTCCTTCCTTCCTTCCTTCCTTCCTTCCTCCCTCCCTCTTTCCCTCCCTCCCTTCCTTCTTTCTTTCCTTCCTTCTTTCTTTCCTCCCTCCTCCCTTTCTTCCCTCCCTTTCTTTCTGTCTTTTGCAGTACTGGGGATTGAACCTAGGGGTGGTCTACCCTGGAGCTACATCTCCAACCCTTCTTCTTCTTTTTCTTTTCTTTTTTTTTTTTTTTTTTTTTAAATTTTGAGACAGGGTCTTGCCAAGTTGTCTAGGGCCTCACTAAGTTACCCAGGCTGGCCTCCAACTTGTGATCTTCCTGCCTCAGCCTCCAGAATCACTGGGATTACAGGTGTGGGCCTCCATGACCTGCCATGCCTCCTTTTGGATTGACAGTGACTCACTGGCCTCTCTGACCTTCTCTGTTCTCATGTATAAAGTGTCAGTAATAATTTAGTAGTTCATAGGGTGTTGTGAGAAGCAGACACAGGATTTAAAAGTGCTTTGTAAGCTGTAAAGTGCTATGCAAATATTATTATTAAAGCAGATCAGAATATAGGGAAGCTTGTCCTTCAAACTCAGCCCCAGAAGAAGATGAGTTCTCAGTCTTTCAAAGAGGAATTGTTGGGACGCTGTGTGAAACATTACCTTTCTTGGGGTAGTTTCTAAATAGAGTAGAATGTCAAAAATAACATGAGATTGTGGAGTGGGTTGTCCTTTCTGCTTTGGCTTTCTTTCCTTCTGTTTAGTTCCCCTGAAAAAGCCTTCCTAGATGAAATGGTCAAAACCAGCAGGTAATCCCAGAGACTGCGGAGGCTGAGACAGGAAGATTGATAGTTCAAAGCCAGGCTCAACTGTGAGGCCCTAACCAACTCAGTGAGATCCTGTCTCTAAATAAAATCTTAGAAAAATGCCTAGGGATCTGGTTCAGTGGTTAAGTGCTCCTGGGTTCAATCCCCAGTACAAAAACAACAATAACAACAACAAAAACAGCCACACACACATGCTTTCTGCTTCTACCCTGGAGGGCTAACACTTCCAAACTCTTCAATGTGGAATGCTCTCTTTCAAGGAACTTTTGGAAGTGTCTTGGAAGAGATGATCCATAGGAAGTATGTGCTAGGGTTTTGTTTTTGGTTTTGGTTTTGTTTTGTTTTTCCTATCTCCAATGGAAGGAGAAAAAAAAAAAGACACGAACTTGGAAGGTGTGAGGTGCCAAGCAGTTGGCATTTCACCTCATTGAAGATGCAATCCTGCTAGGTAGATACTGTTAATCTTATTTTATAGATGTGGGGATTGGGGGGGCACCTACACCCAGACCAGGTGAAGTCACTTGGCCTAAAGTCATAGATGGGATTCAGACAGATTTTTCTTCCCTAAATTCATGCTTCTCTCACCACCCCACGTTCTGTCCTTTCCAAAAAGTCCTGATGTTTCTTCAAATCTCTTTTCCAGAACAGTTGAGTATTTGTAAATATGTGGGCAGTTGAACTCTCTTTCACCAGAAAAGACAGGAAGAGGAGCTCCTTACCCCAGGAGGCAGGGTCCCCGCAAACTGCAGCCACTCGCAGGCCAGGACTGGTCCCTTCTGTCCCCTCCTAGCTCCACTGCCATGCCTCCCCACTTTATGAGTTTCCAGCCTCTGTGCCAAGTGCTTTAACAGGCAGGTAGGGAGAAGTCCCCGCTCGCCTGGCAGCCTGCCATCACCCCCAGAGTCTGTTGCTGGCTGTTATTGAAAGGCCTCGACATTGAAGGCATTTTTCTCAGCAGTGAAATTTACATATCAGAGCCTTGCTGACTGAGGCAGAAATGAGGGCTCTGGGGTGGGGACAGAGCCTTTGGAGGGGGCAGGGGAGGGAAGAGCTCATTTTATTACCCAGGAATAAAAACATGGTGAGTAATGAATAAAGTCCGAAAGCCATAAATCTGGGACTCCAGCGTTCGGCGAGTAACGTGTCAGAGAACAATTTAAGCCCTCGCCTCTCCCGTGGACTAGGCGCGGTGTTTGGGCTGCCTTTCACAGCCCGAATTTCATTAAATGGGCTTTTAAAGGTTAGGATTACAAGAAGCCGAGTCCGGCTGGTTCATAATGATGATTTATGGCCGTGTTGGCGACTCCCCGACCCTTCTGTACGAGGGGATAGAGAAAATACATAATTTGTTGCTCATTAACTCCAAAATCTGTCAGGGCTGCCCCAGAAGCCATGTGGTCCAGGAGTCCTGTGTCTGCTAAATGGCTTCAGCCTGGCCCTGTCCTCAAGTGCAATTGCTGTCCTTCCCGTGGAGCCTGCTGCGGGTCTTTGAACCTGAGAGACGGAGTACCTGGACTCTCCTCTTAACTCTGTCGTTTACTGGCCTCACATCCTTCAGACCTACCCAGTGCTTAGAATAGATGTGTCTTCTCGGAGTCGCAGAACCAGATGAAACTGACGTGTAGAAGAACCCTGAGAGATGGCTGCTGTCAGTGTCCTTAGGAACCCTAGGTGCCATGAAATGCTCTCTTTATCTCCCCATGAGAGGAGGAAGGATTTTAATTCACAATTTGCTCTTTGAAGACTGAGGCTGTGATGATGGAGGTTGTCGATGATGGGAGTGTAAAGCTGGGAAGAGCCCTTGCATTGTCACTGATCCCCTCTCCCCAAGGTGACTGAAGCTGAGATGGGACTCACCCGAGATTAATCAGTAAGTGCACGTGAGATGTTAATGTGCAGTAGAAACCCACGTGTTCTGGCTCAGCATCAAGCTGGCTGTCACGTTGACGGCTGCTCCATTGAACCTGCTTAGAAAGAGTTTCTTCACCGGAGCCAGCGGCTTGGTTCTGGGAACTCAGGAGCAGTCCCGGGGCAGGGGTGGTGTCTGGGGCTGTGGTTCTGCTTCCTGCCTGTGCTGTTATTCATGAGCAACCTTCCTCTGCTGTGGCATTACCTTTGCCTGGCTGGGAAGCTTGCGGTGTATGCAGGCCTAGGGAGTTGAGAACAAATGTCACTGCAGTTGCGAAGTCCAGGGCCATGATTTTGCAAGTGAAGAACCTGATACCCCGAATTCACTCAGTGAGTGGAGACACCGCCCCTGGCCCACTGACTCCTCCTTCTGTGTTCTTCCCCTGCATAAAAGACACATGAGTATGATTTATAAATAAAGTAGAATGAGAAGGTAGGAGAGCATGATTGTGGAAATAAACATCTGGAACTCGTTAGCCTGTGAGGTTACATAGGGTAAAAGTGTAAACAGGTTCAAAAGGGGGTTAGATCATGAACGGTAGGAAAGAATGCTGGACAGGGAGTCCGTGCACCTGGGTCTAATCTTTAGATGTGAGTTAATTTGGACCTCAGTTTTTTCTGGACATAATGGTCCCTTTCATTTCTGACTTGCCATGCTTCTCAGATTTTAATCTTTGCAACGTGTTATCAAAGGGCCCTTGGTAATGTTTAGGGGATATTTCCATTTTCCCAGGGAGGACTCCTTTCCTGCTCCCTTTCATTCATTCCTTCAATGATGGTCTCTGAGCACTTTGCAGGGTTAGATATTAGTTCTGCTGTCTCAGGGGACGGCTAGACCAGGATGCTGGTTGGACTGGCCTTTGCCCATGTCCCCGTCATAGAGAATCACACTCAATGTGACCTGGGAAAACAAAGTGGCGCTTACAGATAAAACCCAAGTATCAACACAGCCTCTCTGTGCCAGCATTCGCAGTGGCAGTTGCTGCTCTCGATCCTGCACCTGCGAGTCCCTGGGCCCAGCTGGCATTTCCGTCCTACATGCTGCTTTCTTCCCCAGACTTTGGGGCCCTTTACGGCCTTGATCAGACCTCATGCTTTGATGCCTTTCTCCAGGGTAAAACGTAACAGGAGCCCTTGCAAAAGAACACCCGGATATGCCAGTCTATTGCTTCCCTTGTGGTCATGAACGGCTCTCTGCTGGCTGAAAGGGCAAGTGGCCCTGGGAGGAAGTGGGAAAGGATCTCTTGTGGTGAGGGATGAGTTGAACAGTGCTGTCCCTGGGCTGTGGTTGCAACCAGGAAGTGGCCACAGCTGTACTGGGGAGTTAAGACCAGGGGAGCAGGCTGTGTGGTTGTGCATGACCAAAGTGAAAGAGGTCCTCTGATACGTAGACCTCATCAGCACTCACCTTAGCGAGCAGAGCTGCTGCCGTGCTGCACGGGAAACCAGATGGTTTCAGGCAAGTAGTAGACACGGGAGGATGGAGGAAGGTGTGGGGATCAGGGACACATTTGCAGCCCTTCAGGACCTGGGCAGACAACCCAGGCTGACTCATAGACGTTCATGAGCATCAAAGGCATTGTACTGAAAGTTTCTTGGTTTTTAGACTGGTGTTTGTTTTACCACACCATACTAAAATAAAAGCATCCCTTTCTAGAACCTGGCCCATTTCCCATCCATGTCATTATTAACCCACTGTTATTATAAACTACTGTGCAAAGGTGAGCAGCATCTTTTAATAGAGAAGGGCTGGGACTCAGGGAGGTTACGTTAGTACTAAGGACACCAGGTAGGTGGCAGAGCCTGGGTTCAGACTCAGGACCTGACTGGGGTGTGTTCACTGCCATGTACAGAAGCCCCCATCACAGCATGGTGCTGGCACTAGGGCTGAGGGCCTCAGCAGAGTCAGTGCTGTTGGTGATCCTTCACCCCAAATCCCAGAGACCTCTGATCTGCAGATCCCCTGACATTCTGGCCACCCTTAATCATGTCCTTGATTCTTCATTTGCTTTTTGTCATTCTCTCTACCACTGAGCTACATCCCCAGTTCTTTTTATTTCTTTTGTGTCAAGATCTTGCTAAGTTGCCCAGGCTGGCCTCAAGCTTGCAATCCTCCTGCCTTAATCTCCTGAGTCACTGGGATTTTCTCATATATATAATTGATTATATATTTTTTTCTTGTTGCAAAGTATTATGTGACCATGTAGAACTTTTTTAAAAAAGGAAATAATGGTTGTGGTATCATCGTGATTGTTCTTCTGATGCATATTTGTGTCTATATACTTCTTAAATAGAAAATTGGAATTTTATAGGTTATACCATGCAGATAAATATTGAATATTCTCCTATGTCATTCAGTATTCTTTACACCATCAGTTTTGAAGATGGGTCTTGATACTGCCTAATCTGCTTCTTGTTTCCCTTTAGATCATCACAGGAGAATTTTACCGGATCTACTACCTGAAGGAGAAGTCACGGTCAGCAGTTCAGAATCCCTATGTCGCAGCCCTCTATAAGCAAGTGGGCTGCTTCCTCTTTGGCTGTGCCATCAGCCAGTCCTTCACAGACATTGCCAAAGTGTCCATAGGACGTCTGCGCCCTCATTTCTTGAGCGTCTGCAATCCTGATTTCAGCCAGATCAACTGCTCCGAGGGCTACATTCAGAACTACAGATGCAGAGGCGAAGACAGCAAGGTGCAGGAAGCCAGGTGAGACTCTCAGCACTTCCCAGTGGCCACAGTGTGCACCCTTCAATGCAGAGCAGTTGACGGAGCAGTCACTGAGCACCTATAGTGCTGGGCTCTGGTTTCCATGGGTGAATAAGGGCACAGTCCCTGTTCTTAAAGGACTTGGAGTCACATGATTGAGACAGATATGTAAAGAAACCATTATGATACAGCATTGCTAAGTCCATTCATTTATTCGTTCTTTTACTTATTCATGCGTGCCTGCTATGTTCCAGGCATGTGTCCAAATCACCACCACAGATGCAAGAATGAACAAGACACAGTGCCTGCTCTCAAGGTCACAGTCTAGGGAGGGAAGACAGACAAGCGAGTATCAGGGATGTGAATATGCCCTTTCATGGCCCTCTCTTGCTCTTGCAGGAAGTCCTTCTTCTCTGGCCACGCCTCCTTCTCCATGTACACTATGCTGTATCTGGTGGTAAGTACCTACCCTTCATTTAGGATGAAGTCCAGTTCTGGCTTGAATCCCTCAGAATCGTTAGACTTCACTTTGAAATCCTTGAAAATAAGGTTTACGAAGAAAGTTAGGTTTTATTCCGAGTTCTGCCACTGCCTTAGCAGAAGTTGTTCTATTTTCCAGGCTTCTTCCATTTTTCAGATAAAAATAGAATCTGCCATGTTTCTTGGTAAGGATCATGAATCCATTTTCAAATTGTAAAGTGATGAAGACATTCATATGCTTTTATGGTACAAGCACTGCTTTCTGAAAATCCATAAACTCATTTGATCCTTAGAAAATAACCTTATGTTATAAATAATTCTCTCTGTTGTGGGAAAAGCTGACTAAGTAAGGCTCAGAGAATCCTAGTGAACTGCCAAAATTTGCATAAACACCAGAACTCCAACCCAAATCCAAGTTTTCTGATCTAGCTCCTCCCAATAATTCCTATTCTTCATCCTCCTTAAAGATCATCATTATCTGAC
>JAJEJO010001964.1:272536-329768 GCA_020662805.1 Glaucomys volans
TTTCTTTCTTTCTTTCTTTCTTTCTTTCTTTCTTTCTTTCTTTCTTTCTTTCTTTCTTTCTTTCTTTCTTTCTTTCCTTTCTTTAGCCCCTTTGTATTCCCTGGAGTAGTTTGGGGAATGTCTGTCTACTGAATAAAGACCAGGTTCCTTCGTCTGACATCCAAGGTCCTTCATGAACTGACCCTTTCTTGTCTCTGCTCCCTTATTCCTTTTCACAAACCACACATCCTCTTCTTGGGCTGTGCTGAATGATTCGAAGTTCCTGGGGACATTGATGGCAGAGCTCAGCCATCCTCTGCCTGGAATCTGTACCCTCACCTCTGTTCCCTTAATTCCCAGCCAATGCCAGTTCATCTTTAGGGGTCAAGTCTTCCCTTCCCCTTAAGGCAAGGACCCAGGTCCCCCAGCTTCCTTCCTAGTACACCCCTTTGCATTCCCTAACTCTGCTTTACCAGGCAGGAATTTTAACTTCTCATTTCTGTACCTTTAGCACCTGTCATAGAACCTGGCTGACACTTTTGCTCTTGATCTCTTTTGGCTCTGTCCATAGGTTTGATCTTTTAAGATTATTTTTAGCATAAGTTTTTCCTCTAAATTTTTCTATGATGTCTATGGGAGTCTAATTATATTTACATATGAACTACTGAATTTGTAAGTTGAGTGTTTTTATAAATAAAAATTCTTGCTCTCTATTCAGATTGTCCTTTATGTCCTTTACTTCATAAAGACTCCGTGCTTTTCTTAGTTAATTACCATTTATTTAATTATCTTTACTATTAACATGATGGTTTTATTACTTCCTTTATGTTTTTAACTGGTTGTTATTTGCATATGAGAAGACCTCTGATTTTTGTGTGTGGAATATTTTCTTTTATAAATTTGGAAGTATAAGATATGACAGCATACAATCTTTTCTTGTTATAAAAAAAAATTCACAAAGTATAGCAATTTTTTTCAAGTAGCTAAGTTTGATACTCCACAAGGGTCAGGCAAATTTCATGATTGGTAAGAAATAAGGTATTTCATTTTCCAAAAGAATAATAAATATTATCAGTATTTACATGTTTTAGTTGACTTTATAATGCATTTAATATATAAGACCGCTGATTTTTATCACTTGTTTAGTGGTAGACTACATCCATAGTCTCTTACCTGGTGTTTTTCATTCCTTACTCTTAAATTTTTCCAATAGTATAATTGGAAAATAACTTACATAATTTCAACATGGTTATTAAATTGCCTACTGTTTTCATGCCTGGCTTTTTTGAAATAGTTGTCCAAGTCATTGAGGTTCAAGTCCTAGATGCAGTTCCTTCAACTCAGAGTGACTGGACCCTTCCACTCTTCTGGCTCCTCAGGACTGGCTGCTTCTTGCTCCTTCCTGATCACTGAAAGCAAGGGCAGAGCCCCCCTTTGCCGCTGCCACAGGTCTGCCCGAGGCCAGCAGCCCCTCCCTCTGTGCTTCCCCTTTCCCCTGGCCTCTCCCAGTGCTTTGATTTGTAGTCGGAAGTTCCCCTCGTCCCTCTGCCGCTTCCCCCTCATTTCCCAAGTTCCCACAGGAACCTGGGAAGTAGGTTGTGCCCAGAGGTTAGAACGGAAACTGCAGCCAGATAACTCTGAGGGGACAATACCCAGTTGACGTCATTTCAACTTCTTTCCTTCAGCCAGAGGTATTTTTATTTTTTTTTCTTTCATTTTTCTTCAGGTTACTCTTCTACTCCACCCAGCCCAGTGTCTGTCAGTCTCTCCTTGAAAGCTCTCTGGCATTGTCTGGCTGGTTTATGTGTTTCCTTCTTTGCTAATTCAAAATCCATAGTTCCTAGTGGTGACTTAAGGTCCTCGCCCATGGGTAGAGTGCTTTGTTTTGCAGCTGAAGCATCTCTTTATCATGATCCTTCCCCTATCACTATTGTATTTCCTTGGCATTAGGGGTAGTAGAGGGAGGTAGTGTAGGGATTGTCCATCCACAATCTCCAAGGACGTGCACCAGTGTATTAAGTGAGTTGTTATCAGTTGTAAAATAAAGCCTTTGCTGACCCTGGTTATTGATCTTTAATTAGTCTCAATCAAGAAGAAGTTAAAAGGAAACAAGCATATATTAAGGACCTACTTGTGTGGAACATAATGTGAAATGCATTTGTGTATGTTATCTTTCTCAGCTTTCCCTAGATTATCTCTGTTTTTTCTTGGCATTTAAATAACTGGCTTGAGGTCGTGTCCCCACCGAATGCTCCATCCACAATGTGTCATCCCAAGTGTGGAGGGTTTCATTCAGCAGGAGCACAGTGTGAGTGGATCTGGTGTCAGAGTGTCTGCAAATAAGGGTTGGGGATATAGCTCAGTTGGTAGAGTGCTTGCCTCATAAGCACAAGGCCCTGGGTTCAGTCCCCAGCAAACAGGGGTCACTTAGTGTCTGCTTGTTTTGTCTCTTCCCTCCAGCTATACCTGCAGGCCCGCTTCACCTGGAGAGGTGCCCGCCTTCTTCGGCCCCTCCTGCAGTTCACCTTGATCATGATGGCCTTCTACACGGGACTGTCCCGAGTATCCGACCATAAGCACCATCCTGGTGATGTCCTGGCAGGATTTGCTCAAGGAGCCCTGGTGGCCTGCTGCATAGTAAGTAGCCTCCTGGCCTCAGCATTCAAGCCAGGCCTTTGCTTGAACTGCTGCTTGTTAAATGTTTCCAGTTCAGTGACCAAAGCCAGGGAACCCTTATTCCTGTTCTCTTGGTATCCAAAGAGCCACCTCCTCCCCAGAACCCCATTGCTAGTATGAATAATTCTTGCTTCGTTGCAGCCTGAGTTTTGATCTGGTGAGATCTGTAAATCCTCTTCTTCATACACACAGAGGGTTTGAGTTCATAGAAGGTTGCAGCTGGAAGTGACCTTAAGTATTGTCCCATTTACTCACTTTATGTATGAGGACATTTAGACCAGAAACTTACCCGAGGTCATATGTCACATGAGTTAACAGTTGAAGTCTCCTGACTCAACAGAGTACTCACGTGCTGCTTTGGTGGATGGTTACTATTCAGTTAACTCTGCTTTTTGGAAAATGCCTATTGTTCCCACTGTGACCCTTGAGGCCCTCACTCTGGCTGGAGCAAAGAAGGTTTGCTGATACTAAGTCCTCCCTCAGCCCAAAGGCCTTGCACATGCACAAAGTCAGAGTTCCCTAGAGACCCGAACTTGGGAAGGGCCATCTGCCGATTTGCCCCAGGAGGTTGAGCTACCCCTTCCACATGGTTCACCCTGACTCGCAGAGAGGATGGGATAAAGGCGTTCTACCTCTCTGAGCTCCACAGGGAATCCCTGCTTTTCCTGCCTGCTGCAAGTTTCTAGGGGCTTATTCAGCAAACATGGCTGAGCACCCTCTTTGACATTGTGACTTCCTGGGTCCTCGAGGAGGAGCTGCCCCCAGTCCAGCAGGAAGCCCTGAGCACTGTAATGGCTGGATGTTTAAGCAGCACCCACATAGGCCTAGTTGCTGTTAGTATTGTCCTTATTCATTCATAGACAGGATCATGAACAATAGAGACATCAAGACCTTCCCTTCCTGATCCTGGCTTCTATGCCTGGCTATAGGCCTGTGCCTCTCTGTGGTCACCTTCTCCTTTTCCTCTGTAATAGCATTTGTCACTCTGTTGCGAAGTTAATGTGTCTCCCTTCAGACAGGCAGGGACCATACATAATATATATGTTGGTCTCCCTGTCTTCCCAGAGCCTCTTGGGGTTCCTAGCTCCAGAAGTAAATGTGCACTTAATAAACAAAGAACTAGAATCAGTGAGTTGACCTGGCCTTTCCTGAGATCACTGTAGGGAGGGAATATTCTCCTGAAGGAAGAGGGATGAATAAGGTTGAACCCGTATTCCTAAGGAATTCCCTCTCTGGCCACACGTACAGCTGGGCCAAGCACGGGAGCTGCAGTACCACATGGGGCTCCAGTGGACACATGGGCAGGTTGCTCTGACAGGTGGGCGACAGCCTGAGAAAGTGTGGGCAAGAGGAGGGTCAGGTGCTCAGAGTAGACACCACCATTAAAGTAGGATCGGAACCACCAGCCAGCTTTGACATGGCCTTCTGTCCTGAGGGACTGGCTGTTGAGGTGGAAGTCTCCATTGCTTTCTATTTCCTTTCTTTTCTCTTTTTTAAATGAAGGCATGAGGGAGAAAGATTGGGGAAACAAACTGTTAATGAGAGCAGCTGTCACTGTCCAGCTTGTCCTGGTGCCTGGCCCTTTAATGTGAAGTGACAGTGGGGGATGGGTCTTTGCACTGAAGGGTAGCCCAGTGCTGCCTGTGCCCTCTGAGCTGTGCTCCCAGCAGGAGCACAGCCCCTCGGGCCTGCCGGGTTTCCTTCTCGGTGGCGCCACTGCCCTAATTGGAGCCTCCTGCACCCCCAATTAAAAAAAATTAAAAGGTGTGGGGATTGTTCTGGGCCTTTCTTTTATACTCTAGAGCGCTGGCCATGAGCAATTAGACCAAGTGTTCAGAGGACCCAGGCTTATTTTCAAGAAGGGAAATGAGGGTCTGACTCTCATCCTGTTTGACTCTTGCTGCCTGTGGGATGGCACAGGAATTTGGTCCCCACGTTGGCAAAGCACCTACTGTTTGCTGGCATCTTTCTGGACCCTTTACCCTCTGTCTCCTTTTAGCCAAGGGGGACCATTTTACAGATGAAGTCACTCAAGCTCAGAGAGATGACTTAAGTCACCCAAGGTCAAAGAGCTGGTAGGCAGCTGCTCCAGGATTAGTCAGGCTCATGACTAGGCCCTCTGCACTTGGCAAGGAGGGCCACCTGCAGAGGCAACCCTAGGAAGAAGCTGCATCGACAGCTGCTCAGACAGTGCCATTGAAGTGTGTCACGGGGTCCTTCCCAACCCTTGGGCTGATCCAGTGGTCACTTTGAGTTTGAAGGCCTGTTTTGCCATATACAGATAGTTTAGGAAGGGGTGATAAATATCTTTCCATCTTTTGCCCATTTAGCTGTGAACACATGAGGACAGGGACTCTTATTTATTATTTTTTTCCAAATAATACAACCTGAGGCAGTAGGACCCATGGTTGCAATTGGCTTGGAATCACAGCACTGAGTGGTCTATTTCATTTAAGTCATCCAAGGCCCTGGCCTCTTGGAAGGGCCTCGTAGTTGTGGCTACTGAGCATAGGAGTATGGGAAGCTCAGCTTCAAGAGAACAGCAGTGTGTCCTTCCCCACCGAAGGCTACCAGGACTGTCTTCCTAGTTGTGATCTTGAAGAAGACAGGAGTCAAGGGCCAACCCCTGAACTGAGCCAGAGATGGTGGTCCAGGAGGAGGTGCAGGGACCAAGAGGCCACCTGGTGAGGACACTGGGCACCCTGGAGGGAGAACAGTGAGGAGGAAGGTGTCTGCCTCATAGGTGTTGTGGATTTACCAACCTCCTCCCTAGTTGGGCAATGTGGCTCTCATATTCTCGGCAGGAGGCTCTGGCTTCTGCCGTCCATAGTCTGTGAAGCAGAACTCCACCCAAGAATAGGGGCTGGTGTCCCAGTGGGTTCCAAGAGAAGCCCAGTATGCTTCTCACCCATGAGTGTGGCTCTGTTGAGTGACCTTGGAGACACAGAGACATCCTCTGAGGTTAGGACGTTTCACAAAGAGGCAACACAGGGTGGTAGAAATGCCACTGTGCAGGGGACTAACATGCCCAGAATCCTATCCCCCCTCTACCAGATAAATCTCCTGACCAGGCCTCTGTGGGCTCCTGTTCCCTTCACAGAGGTGTGATGTGTGTTGACATTTGTTGAGCCCTCACCATGCGCTGCTGCCACTATGGTAAGCACTTTACACAGATCTTCGGTCGCCTAAAATCCTGTGTTGAAGATTGTCATTATCTTCACTTGAGATGAGAAACAGGAGTCCAAAGGGGTTAGTCCAACAGAGAGGAGGTGGAAAAGCCAGAGTTGACCCACGGCAGAGTGAGAGAGGACCAGGGCTCCAGGCCCCAGCTTCCAGGGCCGCCCCTCCAGGTGGGCCAGACTCCACCTTCCCTGACACGCTGAGCTCTTAGCTTAGAGAGCTGGCTACCTGTAATGGGGCGCAGTTCCAGTTTCACTTCATTCCTGGTGAAACCTTCTACATTTATTTTTTATGACGGCTGTACCGTAACAAATCACCACCAATTTAGTGGCTGAAAACAACAGAGATTTGTTTTCTGACCATTCTGGAAGTTGGAAGTGGGAGATGGGTGCTGCTGGGCTGAAGCTGAGGTGCCGGGAAGGCTGTGTTCCACCTGGAGCCCCCAGGGAGAATCCTTTCCTCCTGCCTTCACAGCTCTCTGGAGCTGCCCGCGTCCCTTGGCATGTGGCCCCTTTCTCCACTGTCAAAGCCAGAACCATGAAATCTTTCCATCTTTCTCATGCTCTCTGGCCTCCACTTTATTGTCACACCTTCTGTGACTCTGATGCTTCTGCCTCCCTCTTCTGAGGACTCTGATTACATTAATAACCAGGATCATCTCCATTTCAAGACCCTTGACTTAATCTCATCTGCAAGGTCTGCTTTGTCATATTAGGTCACATCAGTACATGTTCTGGAGAGCAGGACATGGAATCTTTAAGGGGCCCTTGTTCAGCGCACCATTAATTCTGCAGTCCCTGGAGACAGAATTGTCTGACTTCCTTCTGTTACTCCCACAGCCCATAGTGATTTTTTTCCTACCATGGCTTTTGTCCTGTTCTGTCAATTACCTTCTCATATCCTGATTCCCCCTGCCTTAAAAACAGAATCCATGCCTAACCTGCTTATGGGTTCTCAGTGCCTGCTATGGTGCCTGGCATGCAATAGGTGCTTGGTAAGCTTTGGGTAAATTGTGAATGATGAATTGGCTTGTGGCCTCAGGCAAGACACTTCCCTTCCGAGTCTGGTTTCCTCATCTGTAAATTAAGTTGGAGGCCCTGCTGTTCTGTGACCTTTTTGCACTGAGATCATGTGACATGGCTCTTTGTGTAGCTGAGCTGGACTTAACTTTCTCAGGTGAAACTGTCTTCCTGCAAAGCCTGTGAAGGTGCCCTGTACTGGGGGATTATGACCTGCCCTGAAGCCCCCAGTGGTGCAGTGCATTAACCTAGAATATGGGGTCAGCCAAGCATTTTTACCCGAGTGTGTTGGGGACAGTTTGTCACACAGCAAGCAGACTTGTCTAGACAAAAATCACATGCCAAGTGTGGATGGGTTATTTCCTCCCCCATTGCTTGCTTGTTGAATGCTTCCCAGAAAGGGAAGGTGCTGGAACCTGATGCAGATAGAAAATCTTCAGTATGGTGGCTCAACCCCAGACACAGACCCTAGGGCCAGGCAGGCCTGCACAGCTTCACAGATGTGGACAGAGGTGCACAGGACTAGGGCAGAAGGTCACGGCCCAGACACACCCAGTGTTCCCAGACACACAGACATCCATTCTCTCTCTCTTGCCAGAACTCTGAACCACAGGCGCACACAGACACAAACTCAGGCACATGCTGACCCTTTCAGCCCTCCTCCCACCTACACACCCTCAAAGTCACCCCTACCAAAGGTGCAGATTCCACAGCTGGGCTCACCCAGGGACTCAGATGAAGGGACAGGCATCAATTCATTTCCTGTCCGGTGACAACTTGCTTGTCTGCTCACCTCCTTGCTGACCCTCTAACAGATGGCAAATGTGGAGCCCTGGGAGGGGTCAGGGGAGGGCCAGGCCGCCATTGCTGTGGGTTCAGCAAAGGAAGCAGCTGCTCATGAGTTTCATAAACACACAGCAGTCTTTCCTGGCTTTCCTCTTCCCGGGGTGTGGCCCAGCAAGCAGTTGCTCTTTTGTGGGCTGCTATCTTCCTCCAGGATGTAGGGAAGGGAGAGGGCATTCTTTGTCTCTGCCCTAATGTGGTGACCTTGGGAAGAGAGACCATCAAGAGTGCTAGTGGAAGAAGAGTTCAGTGATGGCGACCTTGGGAGAGGAAATGTGTGAGGAGAGGGCAGCACATGCCCCAGCACACCCAGGCAGGGTTGGAACCAGATCCTGGTGGCTCAGGCGCCTCTCAGCTGGTCACCCCAGCTGTTCTAAGCATGCTCGGCCTATGCTGGGTTTGCAAGGTGGCTTCCTCCTCTCATAGGAGATCCCAGTCTGCTCCTTTTGAGGGTATTGCATGTCTGAGTGCAGGGGAATGGATGAAATGACCTCCCAAATCTCTTATGGCCCTGCCAAAGCCTAGCTCTTTGCCAGTAGTTCCTGAGGCTGACCTTGTCACTGCAGGCCCAGCTCAGGCAGGCGGAAACATGGATGATGTGGGGTGTGGCAGAGAGAAGTAGGCAAAGACCGGGATCAACTTAGGTCCCCAAGCAATGACAACAGTGTGATTCCAGCCTCCTACAGTTTGCAAAGTACTTCTCAAGTCTCCTTTCACATGGCCCTGCTGAGATGGGTGGGTGGGGTGTGTGACCCGGTATAGACCCAGGAGCCAGAGCCACATTCCTGCCACTTGCTAGTTGGCCCTCCTGGGTAAGTCATTTCACCTCTCAGCCGCCTCTTCCTATTCAATGAGGGGGTGATTATACTGACATGATTTTTAGGTTGAGGATTCAATGCCTGTGAGATGTGTTACATGCTGATTGGATGGGTGTTATATGGTAGGTGCTGTACTTTGTCTTAGGGATTCAGAGCAAAAGGAGTTGGTCCTTTAAGAGCTTACAGTGCAATATGTTTCCAAGACTTGACCCTGATCCATAATAAGAAATATGTTGTGCATCCTAACTCAACAGAGGCATCCAAACACAAAATAAGGCTTATCATTAGCATGTGTGAGATGTTCTAGTAATTTCTATTCAACTTTTAAAAATGTTGATGGTGACAACCCAGTAACTTACTGATGACTTGAGACTGATCTGATGGGAACAGACATATAAACAAGCAAGTGCAACAGAAGGCACAGCTGCTGGCATGGTGCCCATGCCTGAGGACAACACAAGAGTGGGGATCTTCAATTCTCCTTAAGGGTATGGGAGGCTAGAACTCCTAAGGGAGGTTTTTTTTTCGGTGGGGGTAGGGGGTGGGTACCAGGGATTGAACTCAGGGTCACTCAACCACTGAGCCACATCCCCAGCCTTATTTTATATTTTATTTAGAGACAGGGTCTCACTGAGTTGCTTAGCAACCTTGCTTTTGCTGAGGCTGGCTTTGAATTTGAGATCCTCCTGCCTCAGCCTCCCCAGCTGCTGGGAATTACAAGCATGCATCACCTTGCCCAGCTATAGGGAGGTGATTCTTGAAAGGTGAATGGACATTGTCATGACACACAGAAGATTAGGCAGGGAACTGGATGCAGAAAAAATAGCATAAAGACATGGGGATGGATAGAAAGAATGTAGTGTGTTTCTGGACTCAGAAGTGTAGAACAATGGAACTTGTAGGATAAAAGGGAGAGGTGAGCTCAGTGAATACTAGCCGCCTTCTCCCTTTAGCTTCTAAATTGGAGGATTTCTGGGGCTGGTGGCCCTTGCCTCTGTCATCTGTGGGTGCTACCTTCCTAAGCACCAGTTCCTGCTGAAACTTGCACCCCATTGCAGAGCCACCAGCCCTCAGGGTCCTCCTCACCAGCCACCCTCCTTTGTCTAGCCTAGGAGAACCTTCCTGCAGGCCCCTGGACAGGGCACTCCTTCAGAATGGCTCATTCTACTCTCCTCCTCCAAACCCTCTTTCTTCCTTTAGACAGATTAACTTCTTTTGTGTTCCTCAGTAGCAGTGATGATTCTTAATGACGATAACTGGGATAAGATTTGAATAGTCCTTCACAGATAGGAAGTGTTTTCACATGAATTATTCCATTTAAGCCTGAAGATAAATATAGGAAGTTAGCTTTTTTTTTTTTTTTTAAATAACATTTGCACACAAATACAAGGCAGGAAGATCACCTGAAATCATCAAACCTTTTCATTCTGTATCAATTCAAGATGACACAAGAGTATGACTCAGTCCAGGTTCCACAGCAATTGCCATTTTGGGACTAGATCTTGGGATTTGACTCCTGGGGTGACACTCTGCCCATCATGTTCTTTCTCAGGTGCATTAGGAAATCACTCACCACAGAAACTGGCAAATGCATAGTGCCAACAGCTGCTGAAGGCCCTTTATTAAGGTCAAAAAGTAATGATTGCAATTGAGCAATACCATCTCCAAAAGACAAGGCTGCCAAAGATGATATTCTTTGGACAGCACTTACTATAGTCGGACATGAGGCTGAGTCTGTTCCCAAGGCTTTCTCCTCCCAGGAAAGTTCCTTTTTTTTTTTTTTGTAATCTGGAGAGTTCAGTATGGTGGACCAGGAAGCCAATAGGAAATCCCAAGGCCAAGACATACTGAAGTGAATGCAAAATCGGCAGCAGCCAGGGTCTCTGTTTCACATGGGGGTGGACTAGCCTTCACTGAGGGCTGCTATTCCTGAGCTCTGAGCACAGAGGTGACTCAACACAACCCATGCCCTTGAGTAGCTCAGAGTCTAGAAGGGGAAACATGACATAGCATTTAAGGATCACACATCACAGCCTGTGGCCTGGTGGTGAAATGGCAGGTCATTAAAAGTTCAGTAGGGGAACCAAAGGGAAGGGAAGGCTACTCAGGGGAGGCATCCTGATGTCCAGGCAGATATAGGAGCCTTACTCAGAATATTAAAACCGAGTGAGACAGAGCCATGCAATAGTACATCTATCATTTAAGTTCATCCATTCATCTCCGTAGACCACTCATTGAAGTTTTCCTGCCTGGAGTCTACACAACAGATGCCTGTAGTATTGTTGAAATGCAGATTGCAAGCCATTCTTCCAATTGGTGTGCAGTATGCCTGGAAATTTGCTTTCTCAAGAAGAACTCAGGTGATTCAGAAATAGATAATCTGAGTACTGCACTCAAACCAGAAATACCAGAATAGACATTTGTCTTCTTCTGCTTCTAAGATTCTAAAATCCGTTGGCTCTTATAGTTATCTGTTCTGTGCTGGTATCTAAACTCAGTGGGAGCTAATAAGAACTTCCATGTCCAAGAGCATGATTCCTATCTTCAAGTTCACTTACACACTGTCAGGAGTTGAAACACTCTTGGACTCCAGGAACTTTTAAAAATGACAATTTAGTTGGCATACTCTGCTCTTCACAAAATGACCCTTGAAATATGCTGACCCAGCCACCCATGGCCCTGGAGGTGGAAACCTGGCCACCACCCAGACTTCTTGTGCCTGGTTGACTTGGTTCTTGGCGAGCGTCAGCCAGGCATCGTGCAGCAGGACCAGGCTGTTTGTGCTCTAGGAGGGACTGGCCTCTCTATGGCAGGTGAATGCTGGCAAGAAGAGACCAGAGCATCGTCCTTTTCCAGTGTGACTCATTTCCAAAAATAGCTCCAGAAATTGTAGGTCTTTGAAAGCAGATCCTATCTGCCTTGTGGAAAACTCCCATCAGCACATGTGTCTCTGTAGCGATCTTGAATTGGTGTCTGCTTTTGCAGGTTCATTCACATTCTCAATTGCCCCTCTTATCCCCTTTCCTTTCCTTTTTTCCAGTTCTTTCTCTTCTTTTTCCAAATCAAAGAGAAAGAATAAGAAATGAGTTCGTGTAGACAGGCACTGAACCCACGAGCCAGGGGTAGTAGCTTCTGTGTGTCAACCTCTTACCACGCACCGTGCCACACCTGTGTCCCTTATTACATCCCACAATCCCCCAAGAGATGGGTACCATGTCCCTCACATGGGTTTTTCTCTGGAAATGGCAAAACTTGGATTTGCAAACAAGTCCATCCCACCTTAAAGAACAAAGCTTCTCAGCAGCTCAGTGTGGATAGAGGGGAGTGGGAGATGGTGGTGGTGCTAGAACCTCCACGTCCATCCTGAGGCGCTGCTCCTTGCACATTTCTTATCTCTTCATCGTGTGAATGGGGTTCATACAGCCTAGAGCTGCTTTGTTTGTGTGTAGTCTTGCTCTTGAAGGAAGAGCTACATTGTCCAGAGTGTTTGGGTAAATCAGATCGTCTTCCGCCCTTGGATCTGATCACAGAAGAGCTTGACATTCTGACTCAGCAGGAGGTCAGAATCACTTCCCCAAGACTATATCAGAAGGAGCCAAAATATTAGGAGGCGGAAGAAAGCTATTATTTTCCCCCTAGCATAGTTACCCCAATTTTAAGAGTTTTCAATGGGAACAAATGCAAAAAATTTCTGGAGTAGAAAAACAGAACTTGCAAGAAAAGCATTGCTAAACTCACGCCCACCCACATAACACACAGCATCTCTATGAGCTATAGTCCTATGCTCAGTATTTCAAAATTGCTCTCTTCCTCTTTGTCTTGAATGACATTGCAGGACTCATCCTCTCCTAGAATCTGTAGTCACCACCTTGGGGCTCCCTGCACCTTCTCTGACTCCTTTGAGTTATTAGCATGACCTTAATGTGAGACTTTCCAGTGCTTCAGCATTGAAAATGATGCCTAGCTCTGAAAGGAGGAGGTCTGTAGTGCTTGACATGTCCAGGGAGGCCATTCAAGTTCAGGCCTCTGCTCTCCAGCCTCATTGATGGCTCTGCCTTGGCCACACGAGCATCAGAAAGTCCTGAACTTTCTGTTCTCTTTCACTCCTGCACCCCACTTCACTGCCCCCTCTGCCTATAACAGTATTCTGGGCATTCCCCACCTGGGGAACCCCTTCTTATTGTCCAAAGCTTAGCTCAAATAACTGTCCCCTGGGGGAATCTTCTAGGGGCTGCTTCCCATCCCTTCAGTCTGGGTTAGAAGCCACATTCTCTGGGCTTCTTTTCCACTCTGGCCTCCTTCTGTCACATTCCTCAGAACACTGTATTGTAAAGGCCGTCTCCCTACCTGGCTGTCTCCCTCATTGTCATGGAAGTACCTTGAGGACAAAGAACTGTGTTTTATGAGTATTCAAGTTTATATTCTTGGGATGTAAAACACAGCCGGGGTTTAATAAATGTTTATTAATTGCACTGATTCTTTTTTCAGAAAAAGTAATTTATAAAATTCAAAAAAATCAGAGAAATGAAATCAAAAGCAAATGTTCCAAGCAGTGTAGCTTAGACCTCCTCTTGGTATTTAGCATCCAGTTTTCTTGTTTGTTGAGACAGTGATTTTTGTGGTATATTCTTTTTACAGTGAGAGGACCTGTGGAGCTGGGCTGGAGACTGGGAGTGTGTTTGTTCTATGGACCTAAGATAGGCCTTCCCAGCCTGGGCCTCCAGGTGGAGATCGCCCAGGACGTGTAATTGTTCTAAACCAAGAAGTTTCCACTTTTACTAGAGTTTTTTTGTGTTCCATTGTTCAAGCATTAAGAAGAAGCCCTGTTTGAGTCTTGATAGGATCATGTTTCATGATCCACCCCCAAAAATGTTTGTGTAACCTCAAGCCACACTGAAAGCAAGAAGGTGGGATTCTGCCCTACTTGGTTCAACCCTTCATCATGCTGGCCAGTCATGTGCATAGACATTTGAGTATGTGGTTCCTCTGAAGTCTGTTGGTCTTGTATATGCTGGTAGAACCCAAGGCCAGAGCACTTTGCTTCCTAGGAAGTAGGGGGAACTTTAGAAATTCAACAACAAACATTTATGGTCCACTTGGTATGTGCAAAACCCAACTTAGGTGGGGTGGGTGATCCAGGGGTTGAGTGGGGCTCCTTTCTTCAGAACCTCTCATCTGGGAAGGACAGCCAGCTAGCAAAGCTTTGGAGACATGGTGGAGCATGACTTAGCCTAGGGTCAGTAATTACTTTGGCATCCACAGCATTAGAGAAAGAAATGCCTTGTGTTGACACAGGTTTAGGTCTTCTCAAGTTCATTGTGACCTTTTACCTTCATATTATTTCCATCTTGCAGTTAGGAAACACAAACTCTAATGTGCAATGGATATGAACCCCAAATATTAGGTTTGGGGATAGATCAGTAGAGTGAGGTTCAGTGGTTCAGGTGTTTGTTGGGGATGAGGGAGTTGTTCTCTGCTAGATTTGCCCTCACAGATGGAATCTAGGAGAAAGATCTCTAAGAAGCTAGGACTGTGAGAGTCTGTACTTCATGAATCCAGCTGCTGAGATAGTGGAGGTAAGAGGCAGTGTTGGGGAGATGATCTGTACCACCTGTCTGATGATATTATCTCCTTAGTACAGTAAGAAGAGAGGGCACCGGGGAGAAGAAGGGGTCCGGATAGAGAGGAGTTGAAAGTTCCATCACTGAACACATTGAACTTTGATCGTGTCTGTTGGGTTTTGCTTACACTGAGGGCACTAAGAGTTTTTCTTACACTTAAAGACCACCTCCCTAGCTGCTCCTAATGGATTCCCTTGCTGGGGAGTCTAGAGCCTCCTGGCACTGGGGCACAGGGCATCTCCTTCCTTACTCTCAATTTTTACTCTGACTGGGAGGCAAGCCTTTCTGTCCTAACCTTTTCTCTGTTCAGACTGCTTTAGAAAAGAAAGGGAGAAAAGGCTTAGATATTTTTTCTTTGCAAAAGGGTACTTTCAGTGGCACTCAAGCTAAAAATATATTAAGGGGTGACATTTCTTGGCTACTATTTCCTTTTCCTGTAGTAGCATAGAGATAGCCTAGCTGTCCTTATCTTTTTTTTTTTTTTTTAATAACAACGACAAAATGAAATGTTTGTAATATATGTAACAGGCTCAAAATTAGAAGATACAAAGAGTTTTGTGGGTCTCCAATTCACGTTTATCTTCTAGCCACCTGGTTCCTCTCTCCTGGGGTAGCCAGTATTACCAGTTTGTTTATGACACTTTGTTGATTGCTGTGTTACTAGAGAAGTGACATTTTGGAAATTGGTTCAACAAATAATCCAAGGCCTTACTGTGACAAGGCTCTGGCTATGAGAGCCTTAGTTTTGGTGAAGTCTTCACTTTTTTGCCAATAAGGTGACCAGAATGAGGAGGCAGTGTCACCATTGTTAGTGAGCACATTACCGTCTGCAGGTATCGTAAAACATTTCTGTTCTAAAAGGTGTGAGATGTAGGGCTTGAGGGGACAGTGCTAGGGATTGAACTCAGGGCCTTGTGAGCACTAGGTAAAAACTCCATCATTGAACTGCATCTTTTGCCAAGAACTTTGTAAGTATTTTATTCCCCAGTTCCATCCAGCCATGCATTTTCTATTAAATCACATGATTGACAGCTGCCACTTATAATTACCTAATACAAACCCCTGCTGCCAAAGGACTCAAGTGGATGTCCGCATGTTTATTTTGCCATCTAATACAAAGCACAAGTTTGTTATCCTGGTAGCTCATCAAGTTCTTGACTTTTGTATCATAAGCTCCTTGAGACAGCAGCTACATCTGAGCCATCTTTATATGCCTGCCAGAGGGTTTTCAGCACGTTTCTCAATGATTTTAAGACAGACTCCCAGGTCACATGTCCTGAGGAGGAAGAATGCTGGGTATGAGGAAAGGAGATTTTTTATTGACCTTTCCTCCAAGTTAGTTGCTGACTCCCTCTACAACAAGACCTGGCTTCTTGACCCCCATCAAATGATTGATATCATGGGGTTTTTAGGAAAAAGTGGTCACTGCTGCTTCCTTACTCCAGCTCCTGCTGACAGGAATTTATATTGGCCGATCTGTCTGGGTTCCACCCTGGATTCCTTTGTGAGGAAAGGGAAAGTAGCGTGGATTAATGACTAATTATGACTCTCTTCCCTTGCTTAAGAACTTATCTTTCATTGCTCATTTGCCCTGAGAAATAAGGAAGTATGGGTTGCAGGAATGGTGCCCTGGACTGAGTCCATAAGACTGGATTCTGCTCTACACGACCTGGACCCTGTCACTGTCCTTCTCCAGGCCTCAGTTTCCCCAAACAATAAGAGTTGGACTATATGGTTTCCATGGTCCTTCCCTATTTGGAGAGCTATGATTTAGGGCCTTCTTTTACTAAAGTCTGTGTTCCTCCCACCTTCTTTCCATTTGCCTCTGCCTGTCCCCAGATCCCAGGTGGCAATTGCTGATTCAGATCTCTGATTTTGTGCTCCTAGGTATTCTTCGTGTCAGACCTCTTCAAGACTAAGACGACACTCTCCCTGCCTGCCCCTGCCATCAGGAAGGAGATCCTTTCACCTGTGGACATTATTGACAGGAACAATCACCACAACATGGTGTAGGTGCTGCCCACCTCCTGAGCTGTTTTTGTACAATGACTGCTGACAGCAAGTTCTTGCTGCTCTCCAATCTCATCAGACAGTAGAATGTAGGGAAAAACTTTTTGCCCAACTGATTTTTGAAAAGGAAAACAAAAAAAAGTCTTACCTTGTGGCCTTCCAAAATAGGTAGTGTTCACCTATGTGGAATCAACAGCAAACTAACACCAAGTGCCAGAGTCCTGGATGTGCAGTTGGTTTAAGTGTTCATGTTCTAGTGAACACGGGCCTGTCTCACCACAAACACTAAAATGATTTGAGGCAGAGTCTTCTGGTCACCTTCAGAGACCTGAGAATCCCAGGCCTGTGAGAAAAGTGCAAACTCACATTGTAGCACACGATGCCAGAATTAGCACTGAATCCAGAACATAGCCTTCGGGGGCTCCCCTCTTGCATCCCCCTTCTCATCCACTCTATTCTCTACTGTGACTTTGGTTCAGGAAATTTTATTTTGTTTTCTTAAATCTAAGGAATGAGCAGGTTTGCTCAGTCAAGTGGTCAGATCCCAAATCCAAATCCCTCGTCCTTGGGATTTTATCATCCCCCATAGTCTACAGGCCCACAACCATGGTCCCTCACTTTAGAGATTAGAAGACTCTTTGTGGATGAGTGAACTTCACAAATAGCACAATTTCAGAAGAAATGGAGGGTCCAGGCCCCCATATGTCTTCTTTTGACTCATCGTCCTGTGATGTGATGTCGATCGCAGGATGCTGATGTTGTACACGTCAATCACCGGGCACTTGCACACTCTTAGAAACGGTTAGACTTTGGTTACTGCCATCTTCCCTTGAAATCCAGGGTTTCCTGTGAGGGTCCAGAGATGAGCAAGGGCATGGTCTGCCTCTGGCTGATGGAAAACAGCCTTCTGGACAGGAGACAGGGGAGGAAAGGGGCAGAATGAAAGATGCACCAACCTTTCAGCTACTCAAAGTTGGAGGGAGCCAGAGTAGCAGCCGGTCTCCTGCCTGAAAGGCTACCCTTCAAGATAGCGGAGTGGAGAGGGTTTCCGTGGGAGTTGCTCTTGCTAAGCTGTGTAAAGCACTGTTGTCTTGGGGTTGAGCCCTAGGGCAGTTCTTGGTAGGTTCTGCTGGGCAGAACTCATGGGTTAAATCTCCGTAGAGAGTTTTCCTCATTCTCTATCATAAGTGTCCTTCCAAGCAAGGTCCCACTCTGGGCAGTAGATGGGGACCCCTTCTACTGAACCTTTGAGGAAAGGAGGAAGAAAGAAATGCTTCTTGATCTTGGATGCAAAACTTTCAAAGGGCTACATGTAACCATATGGATCAACCACATGCACATCCTTACTACAGAATCCGTCCTTTCATTTCAACGTATAGCAAGCTATGATTTTTATATATAAATATTATATAAATAATGTATAAAACATTAAAAGTTAACTATGTAAAATATTATTTCTGAAGCAATTTTAGCTATATCCACTATGATTATAAACTGTGTCTCGACCTGTGTTATTTACTTTAGCTGCTTAAAAAAGCATTGAGTTAATTTTTTTTAATCTCAACTAAAATATCATAGTTCTGTGGTAGCCATTGTTTTACAATGAGAGAAATAACTGCAACTAGAGAAAACTGTATAAAAACATTAAATTGTCAGTATTTTTGTAAGGTTTCATTTTGTAAAGAGAATAATATTCAAAGACTTTTGTAGCATACAAAGTGAAAACTTGTATCTGCGAAACTATACTTGTATTAAATGTGCTTTTTAAATAAAAGCTCATAACACAACTAATTAAGGAACTGGAAGCTGTGGAGTGTTTGAGAGGTGTTTGTGTTGGGTACATGGGTAGGAGGAGGGGGATTGGCCTCCCTGGGGACACCACCTTCTGATTCTTTCAGTGGGCAACATGGCAGCCAGAGGAGATACCAGCGGCTAAGCTGCTCTTTTATCTCTGAAAGCCTGTTTGCAGAGTGAGGCTCTGGCTCTGCCCTCACCTCAGGCCCTTCTTAAAAGTTTTGCATTCTAAGGAGGGTTTTCATCAGGGAGGTGGGAAACAGAGGGACGGCCCCCAAGGCAGATAAGGGGCCTGTTCTTTAGATAGGGTGGACTTGAAGAGCCCACTGGGGGACCCTTCACAGGATCCACAGCAAAGGAAGGGGGCACACTGCTGAGAATGTTGTTTGTCTACTTGCTCATGGCCCTCTTCTTGTGCTTTCCAACATGGAAGAGAAGGGGAAGCTAGAAATTCACATTTACTGTGTGTCAAGTAGTGCTGCCTATTTGTTCCTTATACCTAGAGCAGTTCTTATTTTGAGAAGGAAAAGGAATGAAAAGGTGAAACCTTCACAGTAATTGCAGAACAGGTCTTACACTAGTTTCCTATTGCCATTGTAACAAATCACTGCAAGCAGTGGTTCAAAGCAACACAAAGTTGTTATCTCACAGTTCTGGAGGGTCGAGGGGAGAAGTTCTCTCCCTGTCCACATCCCTTGCCTGTGGCCCTCTCCCTCTTTGTCACTCTGCTATCTCTGGTTCTCCCCCTCTGCCACACCTTCCACATTCGAGGGCCTTGGTGAGTGTGTGGGACCACTCATATAATTTTAGGATAATTCATCTATGCTAAATTCAGCTGATGAGCACATTTAAGTCCATTATGGCTAAACCTTAATTCCCCTTAGTCATGTGATAGGAGTCACAGATTCCAGGGGTTTGCATATGGACATCTTTACAGTTCACCCTCTGTCTCCCAAAGCAAAATAGATTTACTGTATTTCAAAGTTTCTCTCTCTCTCTCTCTCTCTCTCTGTCCTTTTTGTGACAGGTGTCCTACCACTAAGCTACATCCCCAGTCCTAAATGTAGTTGAGTGATAGGGCAATTTTTTTGTAGCATGCAAAAATCCCTGGGTTCAATCCAGCATTGCAAAATAAATAAATAAAATCCATACATAAGCACATTTTAAAAATTTCATCTAAATCTAACTTAAGAATCTCAGATCTCATTATCTAAATTAGGTAAGGATAAGACTACATTCATACCACCCTGAGGTATAATTGTTCTCTATCTGTGAACCTGTAAAACTTAAGAAACAACTTCTCTGCTTCTAAAATTCAGTGATAGGACAGGCATAGGAAAACAGTCATACTTATTCAAAAAGGGAAAAAGGAATCATCAATCATAAGCAATTTCCAGATCCACTTGACAAACTCCATTTGGTTCCAAGGCCTGGAAATAAACCCCTGACAGCTTGCTTTTTTGCCCTCAAGACCAGCCTGCTTGCTCTTGGCTGTTAGACAAAGCAGGCCCATTTGTGCCCTAGTATCGGCTCAGTGACTTTTCTGTGTGATGTACTTTTGGGCCCCAGGTGCAGCTAGGGAGAACTTGAGGCCACCCTCCAAATTTTAACTTCAAATCTGAGGAACAAAGGTCCACAGAGACAAAATAGCTTTTGCTGGTGGGGGCAGAAGAGAGGAGGCAAACTGGGAGGAGAGAACTGGTCATTCCAGAACCAAAGCTTTCTGACACAAGTCCCCCAGTCAGTCCATTGTGCCTCTCCCAAAGCAGTTGACAATATACCCACAAAAGAAATAGCCCCAATTCATGTAGCCTTACAGGAAAGATGGAACTGCAGCCACAATATCCATGCCACCATGATGAGCCACCTAGCAGTGCAGAAGGGTATATGAACTTTGGGTCTCAGGCCCACATCACAGTCCTGGCTCTTCCAGTTACTGGCTATGAGATGTGTCTGAACCTCTGAGCCTTGGATTGTTACTCACAAGGATGGTATTTCTCATACCTGTTCTTATGCCTCTGTGATCACAGCATTCTCTCAGTCTAGACCCTTGATTCTCAATACGTGGCCCACAGACTAACAATATCTGTATATCTGGAGAGCTTGGTAGAAGTACTGAGGTGGAAGCCCATGTCCCACCTAAAGCTATAGAACCTGAATGTTCCCATGAACAAGGTCCCAGGTTATTCATGTGCACAGTAAAGTTTGAGAAGTACCCCCGCTCTTTGCTCCATAAACCTTCAGGTTCTGGTCCGGTGTTCACTGCCCCTGGCCATATTCCTGCTAGGCTTGGCTGAGTGCATGCTGGGCAAACATCAGCAACCTCTTAGCTTTATGGACCAAAATGATATGTCTATCAAGCTTGCAATGTTCTAACTTGGCATGGTGATGCACACCTGTAATCCTAGTGACTTGGGAGGTTGAGTAAAGATCACAAGTTGAAGGTCAGCTTGGATAACCAGAAACACCCTAACTCAAAATAAAATTTAAAAGGGCTAGGGATATAGCTCAGTGGAAGAGCTCCCCTGGGTTTAATCCCTAGTACTGAAAAAATTTTTTTAAAAAGTCAGAAAGGACTATAAGGTTCTCAGGGACAAAAGCTTATCTTACCCTCTCTGCCAAGTCCTGCCTACTGTTTGGTACTGTATAGTTTCTGGGAGTTATTGAGCCAATTAAGCAGCACCAGGTCAAAAAGTCATATGACTCTTGGTAACCAACCAATTAAACAGGCTGAAGGAATACTGAGAAGTGCAATCTTTTTTCTCTCTCATTAAGACTTAGTAAGGTCATGTATTTTTTTTTTTTTTTTGAGATAGAAATAAAAAGCTTTACCTAAGTCTGTATGATTTCTCCCAGTTAGAATGAATTCATATACCCATTAGCTTATTCCAAAAATTTCCAAAGGAGTATTTATGGGCAAATGACTGACATAACAATTTTATGTGGTTTGTTTCATTTAAATCCTCCAAAGCAACTATCAAAGTAAATATGATTAATTAGCTCCATTTTGCTGAAAGGGAAACCAAAACTCAGTTAAGAATCTTGTTTTAGTTCACACATCTAATTTGGGATAGTCTTGGGACTCAGACCGAAACTATTTCAGTTATTCATCAAGTAATATTTACTCTGATTATTTCCTAGGTACCTGGCACAGGTAAACACACCAGGTAGAGCAGTGATTGAAACAGGTTGCATTCCAGCTTCTAGGAGCTTCTGGGCTAGAGGGGAATGCCAGAGGTTGAGTTACAATGTAGGGTCTCACCTGAGCATTATAAAGAAAGAAAGCTAGAAGCAGGGGAACTCTCTGCAGGAGGACATCCTACAGAGAGCTAGGCAGGGCCAAAGCCTGTTTACTTCACTCCTCTGCCCCAGGGAAATGAATGAAATGCAGGTGCAGGGGAAGAAACAAAGGAGTAAATAAATAACTAGAGTAGTGGGGGAGAGAGGGAGTCCTGATGAATTCTGTGGAGCATGAGCAGAAGAGTCAGAAAGACTTCTCTATTATGGACTTTCTTCCCACTGATGTGAGCACCTCCTCTAGAGTACCCAACTCTGAAAAAAAAAAAAAAAAGCTAGTTGCTAGTTGTTTGCATGAGTCTGACTAATGATGATAAATATTCAAAACACTCCATCTAATGATTATAGAGTTTTCAAAATACTTAGGGACATGCAGTCACGTGTGAATTCTCCCCTAAAGGAAAGCAGGGAAGGAAAGGCTCTGGAGTATGAAAGATGAATGGCAGGAGTCAGGGACACCTTGGCCATTTTCTTTTTATTTCAAAATGGTGTGTAAAGGATAAGAAAAGGAATGGTGACCTATTTTTAAGACTTTATGACCAAGGTATATAAATGGGAGGTAAATATATAAAAGCATGCTCAACTTTTGAATCATGGGGAATTGCAAATTAAAATCACATTGAGTAATCTTTATATACCTAGGACATTTTTGTCTAAATTAAAACAACAAAACGGACAAGAGTGGGTACAGATGTGAAACAACTGCAGCTGGCGGTCGTGTAAATTGGTATGAGCCTTTGGAAAACTGTGCCAATAGCTGCTAAAACCAATAATATGCATATCCCATTGTTCAGCAATGCTACCCCTAAAATATATACCCAACAGAAGACTGCATGTGTGCTCAGGCGAAGACATGTACAAGAATGTCTGTGGTAGCACCATCTAAAACTGGAAGTGGCTCAAATCCCCATCAACAACTGAGTAGACAGTTAAATAGTGGAATTAAATATTCACACAGGAATACTACTTAGCAATGAAAATGAATTACACACAAAAAATTGAATGAATGAAACCAGGTAAAAAAGAGACAGCATGGGCTGAGGATATAGCTCAGTTGGTAGAGTGCTTGCCTTGCATGCACAAGGCCCTGAGTTCAATCCTCAGCATTGCAAAAAAAAAAAGAGAGAGAAAGCATATTCACTTTTATAAAGTTCAAAACAGGCAATTCACTAATCTTGTGATAGAACTAATCCTTAATCTAGTGATAGAACTCAGATTCCTGATTACCTTTGGGGCTGCAGATGGATTGGTAGAAGATGATCTTAGTGTTGGTCATTGTGTGAAAATTTGTTAAGCTGTATACGTCATTGATGCTCTCGTCTATTTATCAAACTTCAATTGAAAAGGAGAAAAGAAGGAAGCTTGTAAAAAATAAATGTTTACATACCACAAGAAAAAGACTGACAGTCTACTGGCAACTGTATCTCCTCAAGAGCTTTCAAACTTATCCTTTCCCTTTGCTCCCTGGCCTCCCACTTATGCCAGCCTCATTAATCCTTCCTCAGTCTATTGCAGTTGCCTCTTCATCAGTTCTCCTTGCCTCCATCCATTCCCTTCAAAGATATCCTCCAGGATGAGGCCAGAGGGAGCTTCCTAAAGAACAAATCTAGCTGTGCTACTCACCTCCTATGGAAGAAAATTCTTAGCATAGTATTTATTCTTATTTTTAAATTTTAATTTATTTTGAAAATATAATTCAGAGAGTGAGACCCATATACCTATAGTTGACATAACAATGAGCAATTTGCTCTGTTTTTCTCCAGATCAAATGTTGTTGTCATTAAGAAATAAACTAAGATATCAATTAAACCCAGTCTCTCCATTCCACACAATCTGTTCCATGGTCACAATTATCCTGAATTTTGATGTATGTCATTTTATGTATGCACCCATGGGCAATACACAGAATTGTTTTATGAATTTCAAGTGTATGTGTATATAAATATTATAAAAGTAATGTGTATTTGTATAACCTTTAAGCTTCTATTGCTGTGTTTCTATAATTTATACATGATGATACACAGATCTAGAATGTTCACTTTAACCACTCTGTGGCATCATGGTATATGGATCAACCATAATTTCATATTGATGACCACTTATTGTTTCTAGTTTTCCACTATTATCAACAATGAAGCAATGAATGTTGTTTTTCTTTTTGAACAGTAAAAATGAGTATTGCTACATATGGAAATGAAATCCTTCGATAGTGGAATACATCTATCTCAACTTCAGTGGAATTAAATATTCCCACAAAATAGTTGTATCAAATTGGTACTCTCATTAGTAGCACATGAGTTTGCTGATTGATTTCCAACCTCAACAATTGGTATTGTCAGTCTTTCAATTTTCAACACTCTGATAAGTATGAACAAGTTAAATCCCTTTGGTTTTTTATTTTCATTTTGATACCAAATAGTTTGAACTTATGTGTTTTTAATTTTTTATTGTAAGCTTATTTACAGTACGGCTGGTGTTTCCAGTGGGATTTCCTTGTGTCCTGCTCTCTAGAAGGCAGTTTTATGCTTGCTCTTGACAGGAGGAAGACCCTGGGTTTCATTAGCCCTGGGCTAGCCAAATCTAATCATGCTATTCTCTTTTTAAGCTCTCTAAAGATTTTTCAGAAAATAGTTCAAATTTCTTAGGTGGATATACAAGACTGCATGATTTGTCCTCTGCTCACATTTCCAACTTCAATTTCAGTCTGAAGGTATTACCTTGGTTTTATACTTCCCTTTGGTTTCTGATGGATGGAACTTCTTTTGATCTGGTCCATATGTTAATGAGTGAGAGAGTAGTTGTATTTTATTCAGTGGGGCGAGCTGTTATATTTTATCAATATTTTCAAGCTTGTGTGTGTTTTGTTTTTTCCTGAAGAGGATTTGTTCTGCAGTAGTTAAGTTTGCCATGTTGTTAAGTTTGGAGATTCAGAGTAGGTTGCTTTCATGATCTTGGACTTGTCTATTTCTCTGCCTCTATTTCTTTCCATATGCCGAACCTTTTCCCTTGTCTCCTAAAATCAAGTCACATGGAACAATTCACAATTTCTCCAAATTCGTACTGCTTTGATTTTGCATTTGTAATTTCTTCTCCTTGGTCACCTTCAAGGACCAGATCTGCTTCTACCTTCACTGGGAGAACTGAACCCTGAGACCAGGTTGGATGGCTCTGCTGTCCTTCCGCTGCCTTCCTATTCTGTGACTTACTATGTGTATGTCTATCTCACTCATCTCCTGCTTGAGGGCAATGACAATATCTTATCCTTCATTTTTTCCCCCTAAGGATTGAGCACAGTGGCCAGCACAGAGAGAGTACCTGATGAACATGAATAGAGGATTAAAGAGTTCCTTCCTTTAGTTGATAGGTGAAAGTGTGTGTGTTTAATTATCTGTGCAAACATGTACATGTGTTCTTGAATGCATGATGGTATGTACAATTGGATATGCATGCAAGTGTGCGTGCATGTGTGTGTGTGTCCAAGTGTACGCAAGGACATGCATCTTCACTCTTCTCTTGAGGGGGTGACACAAACCATTAGGTGGCATTTGTGGAGATGCTGCAATGTTTGCGGTGAAAGCGGAGAGGAGGAATAAAGGATAATTGCCACTTTGGTGACCAAACCGTGGAATATGTGGTCCAAGCAGCTCTCAGTCAGAAACTCTTGCTATGGAAGGTGCCTGTTATGGAGGGCAGAATCCATGTCTCTGACACCACACAGCTTTTGGATTCAAAGTATCTGGTAGAGAGAGTGGAGTGAGGTTTGGCATCGATGGGACAGCCTAGGTGGACAGTGGTTCCTGTGGATCTGATATCTTCAAGTCCACTGGAAACCTGAGTGCCAAGTTTTCACTCCTCTTTTCCTTTTTCACCCTTGGAGGTCAGTTCTTTCCACACACAGGGGCCTCATCCTATCTGTGTCTGTGTTTCCTTTTCTCTTGCTCTGTGGCACGTGTGGGCAACGGCACACTCACTCAGCCTCTTTCTCCCTCGGCTTGTTTTATGGGATGCTGTCTGGGGTCCACCTTTATTGGCTGAGGAGTTCCATGGCCATGATGTCACCTGTGCTCAGTTGGAAGACCCCAGTATGAATTGAGACATCAGAGGAAATGAGCGATGATCCCCCAAGGAGACAAGCTCATGAAGTCATCATTGGTGACAGGAAAGGAAATGAAGGAAAACTGAGGTCAGAGTTATAAGAGCATAAGCAATGTTTATTCCTTCATTCATCATTCATTCAACGAATATACGTGAACCTGACTTTGTGAGTTAGACATAGTTTCTGCCCTCCAGGAATTTGGTTAAACAAAGGAGACTAACACATGGGCAAACAGAAAAACAAAGGTAAGCCCAGGATGCTTTAGAAAACTCAGAGAAGAAGCATCTAAATGATAGGAAGATCAGCGGGAAGTAAATCACACTGAGAGACACTGTGGACTTAGAGTTAGAGAAACTTAGTCTTTTTTTAGATATACATGACAGTAGGGTGTATTTTGACATATTATACATATATGGGGTGCAACCCATTACAATTTTGATCCCATTCTTGTGGATGAACATAATGTGGAGTTACACTGGTTGTGTATTCATATGTGAGCACAGGAAAATTATGTCCAGTTCATTCTACTGTCTTTACTATTCCCATCCTTCCTTCCATCCCTTCATTCTCTTTTGTCTAATCCGATGAACTTCTATGCTTCCCCTCCCTACCCTCCTTTGTTATGGGTTAGCATCCACTTATCAGAGAGAGCATTCAGCCTTTGGTTTTTCAGGACTGGCTTATTTCACTTAGCATGATAGCCTCCAGTTCAATCCATTTACAGTCAAATGCCATAATTTCATTTTTCTTTATGGCTGAGTAATATTCCACTATGTGTATATATCACATTTTCTTTACCCATTCATCTGTTGAAGGGCACTTAGTTCTGTTCCATAGCTTCACTATTGTGAATTGAATTGCTATAAACATTGATGTAGCTGTGTCACTGAATTATGCTGATTTTAAGTCCTTTGGGTATATGCCGAGAAGTGGGATAACTGGGTTAAATGGTGGTTCCATTGCAAGTTTTCTGAGGAATCTCCATACTGCTTTCCATAGTGGTTGCATCAATCTGCAGTCCCACCAGCAGTGTATGAGTGTATCTTATTTCCCACATTCTTGCCAACATTTATTGTTAACTTGTATCTTGATAATTGCCATTCTGACTGGAGTGAGATGGAATCTCAGTGTAGTTTTAATTTGCATTTTTCTAAGTGTTAGAGATGTTGAACAGTTTTTCATGTTTTTTGACCATTCATATTTCTTCTATGAAGTGCCTGTTCAATTCCTTTGCCCATTTATTGATTGGATTATTTGTTTTTATTTATTTTTTGGTGTTGTTTTTTGAGTTCTTTGTATATCCTGGCAATGAATGCTCTGAGGTGCAGGTGGTAAAGATTTTCTCCCATTCAGTAGGTTCTCTCTTCCCCTTCTTTTGGTGAAGAAGCTTTTTCGTTTGATGTCATCCATTTATTGATTCTTGATTTTACTTCTTGTGCTTTAGGAGTCTTATTGAGGAAGTCTGTTCCTGCGCTGATACGAGGGAGAATTGGGCCTGCTGTTTCCTCTAGTGGATGCAGGGTCTCTGGTCTAATGCCTAGGTCCTTGATCCACTTAGAGTTGAGCTTTGTAAGCTATAGGGGTTCAATTTCAATCTACTACTTATGGGTTTCCAGTTTTCCCAGGACCATTTGTTGAAGAGGCTATCTTTTCTCCAATGTATGTTTATGGCACCTTTGCCTAGTGTGAGACAACTGTGTTTACGTGGATTTTAAGTCTCCACTCTGTCACTGGACTACGTAAGTTACTGACTAATTGAGCATTTGCTTCTTCAGATGGATGTTGGACACAACACATCTAAGCAGACATTCTGTGATAATTAAATTAAATGATTTTTTTGTGGAGTCTGACTCACGGCAAGCACAGACATGGAAGGCATTTGATTATATATTTTATATAACTGATGCTTGATGCTGAATTCTAAAGCTCGAGTAGGAGTAACTAGCTGAAGAGAAGGAAGATGAGGGTCTCGGCAATGAACTTGGCCACATCCAACACACTGACACATGCCTTGAGCTTTCCATCATTTGATGTGGTTGAAGGAAGGACTCAGGTGCAGAAGCAGTAGAAGCTGAAGTTAGAGCTGTAAATAGAAGTCAAATCATGCAGCATGCCTACCTAAGAGCTCTGAAATATTTTCTGAAATCCATCTTTAGAAATTTGACACAAAATAACATGATTTGATTTGAATTTTTTTAAAAATTACTTTCAGGCAACCTGGCAAAAGCATCAAGAGCTTCATGAAGCTTGAGCTAATAATTTTACTTCTAGCAATTTATAAGGGGGTAATTAGAAATGAAGATAAAAACTGTGTCCAAAATGTACATTGAAGACTGTTTTATAATAATGGAGTGGAAAACAAACTAAATGTTATGTAATTGAAAAATTGTTTGGCAAATTATGATCTGTTCATTTGATATAATGTTTTAAGTGAAAGTATTCAGCAATATTTAAATGTGTAGGAAAGCATTTATAATAAAATGTCAACTAAAAAATTCAAAGTTTAAATACAATGATTCAGTTTGGATTTAAAAGAGAAATAAAAAGAAATACATATGTGTATACCCACTCTATTGGGAAAAATTATACCCCCCAAAACTCAAATACATAATTGGGATTATTAGTGATTTCTGTTTTCTTTTCAAGTGTTTTTTTTTATATTTCCCATACTTTAGAAGGCATAACTAACTTTTATAATTAAAAATATTCTTTTAAATGATCCCTCTGGAGATACAGCATAGAATATATTGAAGAGAGGTTTCTATATAGGAAGAATTGAGATAGTTAAATGACGATTCTAACAATCCAAGGGAGAAGTGATACGATTTTCAGCCAGGGTATGGTGGAGAGGGGATGGTGAAGCCAGTATGGATTTCGGAAGAACTAGAATTAATATTCATCACCTGCTGAACAGGGATGAAAACAGAGAAGAAATTAAGCATGATGCCTGCATTCTGACCTGGGAAATCCAGTGCAGCACACAGAGAAGAGGCCCTTTGGAGAACAGAGTGCTAGAGTTCTGTTTTGCATGTGTTGAACTTGACGTGTTTGCTGAGGAGGTGGCCAAGCCTCGTAAATAGATAAGTAAGCCTGAAGTTCATTCAACAAATATATATTTAGCATCAACTGTGTGGCAGACAAGGTCTGGGTTTTGGACACAGTAATGTATAAAACAGAGTAGAGCTTGCATGCTAGTTGGGGGGCTACAACCTCCAGCTTAGGATAGACATCTGGGCTAGAGAGATGTTTAGAGGTGTCAACAACCTGGAGATGGAAGGTGGAGGAGCCACAAGAAGTGGGTGAGCCAGATAACTTGGGGAGTGTAGGATAGGAAAAGTGGGCTTATTTTGGTTCAGTTAGGCTATTTCTTTTCTATAGCTTGGGGAATTCAACTGCTCTGATAGATGTCTGAAACTCCTTGAGTGTGATAACTACTTTTTGATCGTACTCAGCTCCCAACCGAACTACCTCTTCCGTGAGAGATGGGCAAATCACGGTATCTCCCAGACATAGTCACCACAATTCTAAAATAGGAATAATGTGGCCTTAACCTGCTTCAGGGTCTGTGCACCTTCTGCCTAGAAGGTCTTCCCTGTGACCGTCCCCTCCTTGCTCCTTCATGTCATTCAGATCTCTGCTAAAGTAGCACGAGCACTTCTGCAGAGGTCTTCCTTGGACCTCTAGTATAAAGTAGTGTTGGGATATTAGGATTCAAATTTTTTGGTGTCTATCCATGGTTCCTGACTCACAACTTTCTACCCAAGACTGGCCACAGAAACTTGAGTTGCTCTTCTCCAAAGCAGTTCATAGAAACTTTAATCTTCCCTCACCTCTCTGCCTTGGAGCTTCCATAAGGAAATTCTCTGGGCTGAGGTTGTAGTTCAGTTGGTAGACTACTTGCCTAGTGCATGTGAGGCACTGGGTTTGAGCCTCAGTAACACATAAGAAATAAACAAATAAAATAAAAATTGTGCCCATCTACAACTAAAAAAAATAAAAAATAAAAACAGAATTAAAAAAAAAATAAATTCTCTGACCTACCCTGGTCTGACAGTAGATGATGACCCCTGGGTGGGTCTTGCTTCATGCCCAGGAGGGAGGAATGCTGTACAGAGAGGCCTAGAAGAAGGCTGGAGCAGACAGGCCTTGCTGGGCTTTCCTACCAGGTCCCTTAATATTAGATCACATCCTTTTTGTCCAATCACATTTTGAAATGACTGTCCCAGCTTTAGTCATGCTATGCAATGAATTCTCTCTGCAAATCCAAAGGGACAGGGCAGAGAGCTTCCAGACAGTCCAGCACTGGAGGTTCCTGAAGGGTGGCTTGTCCAGAGAGGGCAGGAAGTGTTTCCCTGAGTTCTACGAGCTGCTTGAACAAATTAATCAAACCAGGGGAGAGGGTACAGATACCTCAATTTATAATGGGTCCATCTGAAGGTTTGGAGGCTCAGACTTGTGACTGGGTGTGAAGTGAGGCAATCCTGGGAACCGAGCCCTCAACCTGTGGGATCTGACAGTCTCCAGGTAGGTAGTGTCGCAATAGAATTGAATTAGAGGACGGGCAGCTGGTGTCAACTGAAGAATTGCTTGCTTGCTTGCTGGTGGGGAGTAGTGTCCACACTTTTTGAGGTCACGGATGTTGTGTGTGTTGATAGTGTGTGAGAGCAGAGGAAAGCATGGTTTGTTTTTTCAACACAAGCACAAGCCCAGGTCCCCATTCTAATCATCATCTGATGCTTCTGGTATTTTTTGTTCCTTCACTGTTTCCCCTACCCCACAGTTGGTGTGGATCATCAGAGTATGGACCCAGTGTGTCTTCTTCTTTGTCATGGCCCCATCTCCCATGACAGAGCCAGGCACGGAGCAGGAAAGCAACCATTACTTAATTATTTGAAATTATTTAAATAGTTCTGAACAAATGAAGGAAGGATTTTCCAGCTTTAGGGGTAAATATTCAAAAAACAATGACTAAGCATTTCTAAGTGCTAAGCACCCTGTTAAAGTGCTAAGGATACAGAACTAAATGCCAGTTGTGTGTGTGTGTGTGTGTGTGTGTGTGTGTGTATGTGTGTGTTTTGGTTTGTTGTACACAAATGGAATACAACTATCGTTTTTCTGGTTGTACACAAAGCAGAACCATACAATTTGCGTATTCATACATATACATAGGGAAATGATGTTTGTCTCATTCTATTATCTTTCCTTCCCCACCCCCTCCTCACCCCTCATTTTCCTCTATACAATCCATCCTTCCCTTACCGCCCCCCACCCCCATTATGTGTCATCAACCACTTATCAGAGAAATCATTCCGCCTTTGGTTTTTTGGGATTGGCTTATTTCACATAACATGATATTCTCCAACTCCATCCATTTACCTGCAAATGCCATAATTGTATTCTTCTTTATGGCTGAATAATATACCATTGTGTATATATACCACAGTTTCTTTATCCATTCATCTATTGAAGGGCATCTAGGTTGGTTCCACAATGTAGCTATTGTGAATTGAGCTGCTATAGATGTGGCTGCATCACTGTAGTATTCTGATTTTAAGTCCTTTAGGTATAGGCCAAGGAGTGGGATAGCTGGGTCAAATGGTGGTTCTATTCTGAGTTTTCTAAGGAATCTCCATACAGCTTTTCAGAGAGGCTGCACCAATTTGCAACCCCACCAGCAATGTATGAGTGTACCTTTTCCCCACATCCTTGCCAATACCCCAGTTGTTTCTTATTTGAAAAGAGACTTACAATCTCAGGAGAAATGCAGATGTTGCAGCTAATCCAGGTGAAGCAGAGGTTTGAGTCAGTTCAGGGAAGGACCTGAAGACATGTTATCGTCTTGGAAGATGGAACCATCAAGTTTCTGGCCCAGATTGCCCTCTGGGACTGAAATACCAACCTGTTATTCTCTGACCCAGAGACTTGATGAACAAATGAAAGGTGGATCAGGAGAATGGGTCCACTTTTAAATCTATATGAGGCTATGAACTTTATATCTTGATCGTTTCATATTGTGTATCCAGAAATGCATATTTACAAACTCAGTAGGAACTCAGTGAATATTTATAGAAAAAGACGGCCCGATTTCAGAATGAAATAAAATTCAAAGTTGAAATATGTATACAATGGGATATTATTCCACTTTAAAGAGAAGGAATTCTGATCATGCTACAACATGGATGAAACTTGAAGATATAAAAAGCAATAAAGTCTCAGAAGACAACTATTATGTCATTTCACTTATTTGAGGAATCTAGAATAATTAAACTCATAGAAACAAAGAATGGTGGTTGCCAAAGGCCGAGGGAGGAGATAATGTTGTTTTATGGGAATAGAGTTTCAGTTTTGCAAGATGAAAAAGTTCTGGAGACAGATTGCACAACAATGTGAGTGTACTTAATACCTGCCCCACTGTACACTTGAACGTGGTTAAGATAGTGCATACATGCTGTGTGTATTTTATCACAATGAATAACAATAACAATAATAATAATGATAATACAATTCCAAGTGTGTGGCTGGTGATTCAGCTGCACCTGGCCTGTGTTAATTTTGTTCTCCTGAGTAGTTAAAGCACTCAAAAGAAGTCTGCATTTCCAGTGAAAGAATTCCTCCTGCCTTCAGATTCTGTTACAGATTGATGATGTGGAGGTCAATAGAAAAATTTCAATCATATAATGTACATTGAGCTAAAATTCTGAGGTGGGGTGAATGGAATGGAAATTTAAGTTCAAGGAATAAAAGGAACTATGTAAATTTTCTAGTTGCCAAGGAAGAGCTCTTTCATGTATTTCTTAAGTGAACAGTGGTTATTTGAAAGGTATTTAGATTCAACTAGATACATTTGCTGGTAAATGAATGGAGCTGGAGAATATCATGCTAAGTGAAATAAGTCAAACCCCAAAACCCAAAGGCCAAATGTTTTCTCTGATATGTAGAAGCTAATTCACAATAAGTGTGGGGCGAATATGGAAGAATAGAGTTGCTTTATATTAGATAAGAGGGGAGTGAAGGGAGAGGAAGGGGTATGGGGGTAGGAATGATAATAGAGTGAAATAGACATTATTACCTCATGTACATGTATGACTGCATGACTGATGTGATCCTGCAAAATGTATAATCAGAAAAATGAGGATTACACTCCATTTATGTATGATCCATCAAAATGTACAAATGCATTCTACTGTCACGTGCAACTAATTAGAACAAATAAAATTTAAAAATAAAAATAAAAAAGTGATCAAGTACTTTTAATGTTTCAATATGGACAAAACGGACATAAATTACATTCTTTGCCACTATTTAAATTGATAATGAACAGTTTCAGATGCAATTTTAAAATGTGTTAGAGTATGTCATTTTTTCAGAATTCTGTACCTCTGCAGGTGACCGACACTGGTATGGACAATTCTTTTGTTGAGTGATCCTGAATGCGAGAGCTGAGAAATGGGTAGGCAGCCGCGGGAAGATTCGAAGACGAAAGGGGGCTGTTTTTGCTTTGATTTGCGTTTCCTGGGAGAAATGATAGAACGCGTATGTGCTGAGGAGAATGACCCCGAGATGGGAAAAGTGATGGTGCTGGACAGAAACTGGAAGGATGCTGGAGGTGAGAACCCGGTGGGCAAGCAGGGTCTGGGCCCACTCAGGGTCAAGCGCGCGCCTGGGCACATTCTGGGGTCGGAGGGCAGACACCACCCTCGCACAGGAGTAGTCCAGGATATAGAATAGATGGGTGGAGAAGGCTCCAGGAAGTTCTGGTCTGCTGGTGTCTATTTCCCCAAAATAGGAGCAAGATCAGCAGCTGTGAGAAAGATGGGGAAGAAGGTGCTGGGGACTGAGAAGAGAAAAGGGGTAAAATATTCATTCAAGTGGCTCACGCCTGTAATCCAAGCGACTTGGGAGGCTGAGTCAGGAGGATTGCGAGTTCAAAGCCAGCCTCAGCAACTTAGCGAGGCCCTAAGCAACTCAGTGAGACCCTGTCTCTAAATAAAATACAAAAATAGGGCTGGGGATGTGGCTCAGTGGCCGAGTGTCCCTGAGTTCAATCCCTGGTTCAAAAAAAAAAAAAAAAAAAAAAAAAAAAAGAATATTCATTCAAGAGCAAGAGAGAATGTACCGACAAAGTGCAGTTGGACCGCAGGCAGAATTAAAGACCCACTTGGGGCTGGTGTCAAGAACTTTTTTGGTCCACCCAGCAAGGCTGTGTGCTTTCCGGTGACATTCTTCCAGGAAGGCACGGGTGAGGGTGGAGAGAAGACTAGGGTTTAACCGGCATGGGGTTTGGCAGGTGCACACACCGCTGCGCGTGAGTGGCCAGGTAGCTAGGAGTAATTAAGCCGCCGGAGCAAGGACCTCAAGCTGCTGAAGCAGAGAAAGGTGAGCTTAGGACTGAGCCCCAGGGAAAAGGCGTTAGGGTCAATAGATTATTGAGTCCCTGATAACTGCTGTGATAGAGTAGTGATTTTTCTTTTGTAAATTTCTGTAAATGCGTATTTTCCCCCAAAAGCGCTTCCCGACTCTCCAATTCTCGTCTTCCTTCCACAGCCCTGCATAGTTTTCGTGGGTGCAATCTCTTCTTTTCGAAGGAAACCAGCGATGGTGGTTTCCTCGGCGTTCCTTCCCGGGCCGGTGCTGCCGGCTCGGTCAGTTCCCTGCGCCTTGCTTTTCCCATTTGTTTTGGCCGTGGCTTTCCGGCCAGTCCGCTTTGGAGGAAACGGAGCGCAAAGCTGATTGGAGGCTGGCGCGCGCTCATGGCCTGTCCCGTCGATCCTGGAGAGACGGGGACCCCACCGGGCGCGCCGCCCAGCCTCCGCCGCAGGGCTCCTCCCACGCCCAGGGTCCGCGACCTGCGCCCCAGTCCGGCTGCGAGGCGGAGGCGGCGTTGGCGGAGAGGACCTCATTGTTCCTGGTCGCTTTGACATCATTTTCTGGTTTTTCATTCCGAGGCGGGACGTTTTAGAATGCAGATGCCATTTGCTTTTGCAGCATTGCATTTGTCTGGCAGCCGCGCGTTTGTTTGGGGTGAGATCACAGCAAAAGGGTTTTGTTTGGCTCCCCCCTCCCCCCTTCTTTCTTTCTAGAGAGCAAGAGAAGCCCCGGAGGAGCGCAGAGCGCAGAAACTTGCCCGGTGGGCGGGCGGGACAGGCAAGGGCCCAGTGGGAGCGGTCCTCGGCTTCTAGCAGGCCGGAATTGGAAAAGAACTGGATCTGAAGGGTGGCGGAACATGAACTCTGTGCCGGTGATTTATCTATGGGGGAGGCCTGGCCGATGGAGGTTTGGCATTTCCAACCCTATCACCCCAAAGCACGCAGTCCTCCAACACTTTATTTCGTGTCTCCTTTGTGCTACAACCCAGAGACCTTTCTGGAGGGAAAGGCAACCTTCCAGGGCTTTCTTGTCATCACATCCAAGTCTGAGCTCTTGGAAGGCCAGGCACCTCATCCTCACATCCCTGGGATAGAACTATTACAGTCCCCATTTTTTGACGAGGCAATTGAGACTTAACATCACCCAGATAGTAGGTGGCCAAGTTCAGTTTGGACACAGATCACTTTATATTAACCCATCCAGGCCATGCCCTCTGGGGGGTGCCCAGCATGGTGGGTGGGGAGACAGGAAGGGAAATAATGATAGGTCAAAATAAGGGAAGTTAAATTGAACCTGGCCATACAGGATGAGGCCAAGGCCGGTATTTCTGACCCAGGAAGCAGCAGATTCAAAAGGGTAGGGGTTCTGGTACCCACAGATTGTAAGCACTAGAAGGCCCTTAGGGAACTCCCACCCCTTCATTTTACTGAAGAAATGACTGGGGACCCAGGGAAGGTAGCTAATTATTTAAGATCACAAAACAAGAGAGTGACAAAATGAACTGGAACCCAAGTGCACTGCCCTTTAATCTGTGGTCTGTCCTTAATAACTTAGTAGTTATATTTATAATGTAAGAGTTCACACTTGTTTAGCACTTAATTATGGGCCAAGTACCTCATATACTTTTGCCTCTTTTCGTCCTTGTAAGAATCCCAGAGGAGAAAACAGAGACACAGAAGTAAATTTTCCAGGGTCACACTACATTGACTCCTGAGTCAGTGCTCTTTCTACTGGGCTGAGCTAAGAAGATAGACAGGAGACCCAGAAAGGGCAATTAAGGATTTAAGATCACAAAGCAACGGCGGTGGCATAAAAACAAAGCAAAACAAAAACCAATTTAATGTAGAAATTTGTATTCTCTTATTAAGATGAGGAAACTGGGGCTCAGAGATGTATAGTGACAACTGCAAAAGTGGTGGGCTGGCATTGGAGACCATGCCTGGGGTCTCTCCATTCTGTCTATTCTATCTAGCATAGCCCCACCTTGGATGGATAAATAATCAGAACTCTTTTCTTTCTCTCTACCTCTCTCTTTCTCCCTCCTCCCCTCCCTCCCTCCCTCCCTCTCTCCCTCCCCAGTACTGGAGACAGAACCCAGTGGCTTGAACATGCTACGCAAATGCTCTACCACTGAACTGCATTTCCAGCACTTTTTGCTTTTTATTTTGAGACTGGCTCTCTTAAATTGCCCAGGGTGGCCTCTAACTTGTGGTCCTCCAGTTCAGCCCACTAAGTCGCCAGGATTACAGGCATGTATTACTGAGCCTGGCTACAACTCTTTTATTTTGAGGGGATGGGGTGTGGGGGAAGATCAGGGATTGAACTCAGAGGCACTGGACCATTGAGCCACATCCCCAGCCCTATTTTATATTTTATTTAGAGACTCCATGTCACTGAGTTGCATAGTGCCTCAGTGTTGCTGAGGCTGGCTTTGGGAACTCACGATCCTCCTGCCTCAGCCTCCTGAGCTGCTGGGATTACAGGCGTGCATCATCCAGCCCAGCTACAACTCTTTTCTTGACAATCTTTCAAATATTTCAAAGACAGCTCTGCCTTGGCACTGTTGGCCCCTGTAGGCAAACTTGGTCTAGTCTTGGTCAAATCTCCTTTCCCGATGAGGAATTTCCTACACACACACACCCACACACACACACACACACATACACACACACACACACACACACACGTGCCCTGCAGTGCGAGTAGAGCAGGGATCAGAATTTGGGCCTCCCTATTGCCCACATGGTGACTTTCTACCCTCCCCCTCACTTTCTTCTGTGTGACATTGGTCATCAGGGGATGGGATCACATTATCCCAAAAGACCAAAATATGAGTTGCTTTCGGCCCTGGGGCCTTTTAGAGAAGCTATTTGGTAAAGCAACTGTAGGTTTGCAGGATAAGAATCCAAAGGGCAAAGCCTTACCTCACCTCTTAAATCTGGGTGAAGAGTGACAGACAGGTTTATGAATTGGGAGTGGAAAAATGAGTGTCCCCAAATATTTCTATATGCCATTAACTCGACCTGACCTGGTGAATAAGATGCGTGGGAAAGCTCAAAATCAATGAAGTTCATCTGACTTGTCTCTATCACCAAGGTGTTTCTGAGGGTGTGGCTTTGAGAAGTAGCATTTGGAAGGAGGGCTTCCAATGTAGAAGGAAGCTCTGAACTCGATTCTGGGAGTCCTGGGTGTTCAATCCACTTCTGCCACTCCTGACTTGTGACTTGGGGAAAGTTAACTCACCTCTCTAGGCCTCAGTTATCATTCGTTCATTCACTCTGCTATGCAGTAAACATTTCTTGAACTCCTTCTGTGGGCCTGGCATGGTACTGATGGATGAGACACTTGTTTTTTTTTTTTTTTTTGATCCGTGATTGAACTCAGGGGCACTAGGTCCTATTTTGTATTTTATTTAGAGACAGGGTCTCACTGAGTTGCTTAGCGCCTTGCCCTTGCTGAGGCTGGCTTTGAACTCCTGATCCTCCTGCCTCAGCCTCCTGAGCTGCCGGGATTACAGGTGTGTGCCACTGTGCCTGGCTGAATGAGACAACTTTTAACAAGATAGCCCCTACAGTGGAAGAACTTACAGCTTTGATGGGGAAAGAGACAAGCACAAAGATTTTGAGTAGACATGACTCGGGTGTGAACAAAGGTCTCTGGAGGAATTATGTCAACAGGACTACAGTTAGCTCTTAGGGAGCTTTTGTGAAAATATAGAAAGGCACCTCCTTTTCTGGGCAACTGCAGCCTCATGACAGACTTCCCAGCCTGCCAAGCTGAGCACAGATCTCCACCCACCCTAGGTTTTTCCCCAAGGCCGATTGCTCTTGCCTGATGAACAGTCTACATCCCTGAATATCAAGATTGAGACATAAAGAGTCGGAAGAAGGATAAAGTGGAGGGAAGAATAAAGAACATAAATCAGAAGCTTGGGAAGAGCTCCTCCAATTTGGACATCTGCATCTAGTTCAATAGGACTAGAAAGTAGAGTGGGTAGTAAGTACATCAGGGAACTTCAGGAGAGATGATGCTATGCTTTGAACTTTCTGTGTCCCCAGAAAGTTCAAGTGTTGGAAACCTAATCCCTAAATCCATAAGTCAGTGGTATTTGGAGGTGTGGCCTTGGGGAAGTAATTAGGATTACGTGAAGTCATGAGGCTGGGGACTCCCACGATGGTGGCTTTATAAGAAGAGGAAGAGACTGGAGCTAGCATACTAGCATGCTCTTATCTATTTTAAGATGATGCAAGAAGGCCCTTACCAGATGCGGAGTGGATGCCCAGGAGGTCGGGACAAAAGGGCAGTCATGTAGGTAATGAATGACTGGGTCAGGAAGATGGGGGCTGATTCAAAAGGAAATAAAATGCTAATACTTCCAGAGCACTTAACCTCCTCCAAACTGTTGCCAAGGTGACCTGCCTCCAGGGAATTGTTCCTCCCAGCAAGGAGGTGTTAATGATTAGCCCCTGGGTGGCTCCCTTCCCACCTATACCCCTGGGCAGTTCCTTTCCCGCCCTTGGATCACTCCACCTTTTGGGTTAAGTAGGCAGGGTGGGAGGAGGGGGCATGAGAACAAAGGAAATCTGAAATCTATAAAAGGGGCAGGACACCCCCACTCTCTCAGGGACTTTGAACCCCCTTCTTTGTGAAAGAGTCTCTGTTTTATGCTTTACATAAAACTATTTGTTCTTGCCTCAGTGTTTCTTACTTGCTCAATCTTCAACACCAGGGGAATGGGGACCCAGAATCTGAGTCACAGCACCAGTATCACCTCTGGTCTCACCATGCTCTTGGACTTGCCCTCCTCCAGAACCATGAGCCAAATCAACATTTATTTTTTAGAAATTACTCAGTATCAGGCATTTTGTTATAGCAACAGGAGACAGACTAAGACAGATGAAGGTAGAGAAATTGGTAGAGGCCTTTTATTACTCATTTATTAAGTGCATATTTATTGAGCATCATTCCAAGTTGAGTTTTGTAAACATCTAGGAAATAGAAGCAAACGAAACTGACCAAATCCTTTGCCTTTGTATGTCACTGGAGCCTGACTGGCCTCCAGTGTCTTGTCATTCTATCAGAAGGGCACGTTGATTTCTGTCCCACTTTCCAACGTTGGATGAGCTCCCAGATGAGATGTGCACAAAAGCCCTTTGAGAGCTGGAAACATGGGGTTCATTCTGATATCATTTTCAATCCTAACCCAAGTGACCGACTATAGTGCCCATGATTTGGGGACCTGTTTCAGTCACCAGGCACCTCCCTGACCCTTCTTTTTGGGGAGAGTTCCATGGTGGTACTTTAGGAACTGTCAGGGTCAGCTGAGAAGGCTGGGTGGACTGTGACTTCCTGGGACCTGATCAGGAATTCATCAGCTCATCCTCAGGCTATGGTACCAGCTGCAGTCAAAAATCCTTTCTTTTCTGGGTGAAACAGGAATGGATACAAGAAAGACTCCCAAAGGTCATGAACAAAGGGGAGGCGCTGTCTGTGGGGTAAAAGCTCCAGGATCCGGGAAGGCATTCTCAGGTGGTGCCTGGGCTAGAAGCTGAGGCTGGCTGGTCAGTAGATCTGATTCAGTGACAGAGGCTGGGCCCTCGCCTTGGGGAACTTGCTCCCTGTCACTGTGTGACTCTGGGCAAGCTACTTCCCCTTTCTGGCCATGAGTTCCTTCCTCTATTAGTCAGGAGGTTGGGCCTATTCATACTTGAACAGCAGAACCCTCTGAACTTCTCTATGAAACCTCAGTCCACAAACAGGGGATGCTATGCTGAGGCAAGGGTGGGGACCTGGGGTTTTGCTTATTCTGTTTCTACCTTGTCCTCTCAGGAATTAAGCTTGAAATGATTGGATTCAATTTTTTCCCCCTATTGGTTAGCTGTTTCAGCTCCCGACTCAGGGCAGAAGCAAGGTCAATGTAAGAGTCTGTGATAACTTTCATTTGTGTTTACACTGACATGATTATCCATCCCCCTCCCATTCTATGTGAACAGTCTGAATGATCTAGATGACCCCTCCCTTCTGACTTCAACATCCAGGTATGAGCTTTCAGTGGCCCCATTTGAATCTGTATTTATGGCTGTGGCAGCACCATGAAAAGGTCTAGATGGTTAGCCCTGAAGTTTCCATGTGGCATGTTTTCCAACTTGGGAAATCTGTGATTTTTTTCTTTAAAAGGATGTATGTGTTTGAAGACAAATAAATGAAATAGGAATTTATTTACTCTGAAATATGAAGTTCAGGTAAGTGGCCCAGGGCCAGAAGAATGGCTCCCCCGTTATCAGGGGCTCTGTTCCGGTCATGTTGCTCTGTAGTCCACAGTACTTGCCATCCACCTTGTGATCCAAGATGGGATCTGTTTATCACCTTTCAGGAAGGGAGAATGGGAAGAGCCCACATTTCTGTTTGGAGACAGAAGTTGCACACATCATTTTTTATTTCACATCTCATAATTTGGTCATATGGTCATACTTAGCTTCAAGGGAGGCCAAAAAATCTCTAGCAGGAAAATCTTGTGACAAAACTAAAACTTCCAATTGAGCAGAAACAGGAGGCAAGTAGATATCTCTAGCATAAAGGTATAATTATTTCTCAAAGTTGAGAAACACTTTTTCCTACAGTGCTTTCCAGGCATGAAATTCCATGAGGTGAGTAGAAGCCAAGGCATTCAAGTCGGATGGGAGCACAAGAGTTTAGTTAGTCCAGCCTTCATCACAGGATGAAGATATGGTGGACCCATTTTGCAGATACAGCAACTGGGGTCCCAGAGGGTTTAGGTGACTTTCCCAGGGTCAACAACAGGAGAAACTAATCCTATGTCAATGATCATGAAAGACTGGGATTCACTGGGCACCTGGCAGGGCTCTTACCTCTGCTTCTTATTTTTGTATTTCCATGATGTGCTGGTTACTGCTTTTTCGACTGCACCTTCCCAGACCCTATTATTTTGGAGAGTAAAGCAGCTCTTCTTTGGTGATCAGGTTTCCTGAAAGGAGCAGAAGCTGTGGAGTGGGCCACAGTGCTTTGGAATCCTGGTTCTGCTTCTTATTACTGTATGGGCTTGTGCAGGCCTTTCCCCTTTCACCGTTTAGGTGTTTCCCCCCTGTTTAAAAAGAGGATAATCTCCACCTCAGTGCTGTCTCCCTCCCTTCCTCTCCATCTTCCCCCTTCCCTTTTCCAGCCTGCCCTTGCCTCTTCTGTCCCCTTTTCATTCCTTCATGAGATAAGGTCACTGAAGGGCCTGGGATGGGACCTAGAACACAGAAGGGTGAGCCAAAGGTGGTTTCCTTCCCTTCTTCCTTTCTTTTTCTTCCCCTCCCTCTTCTTTTCTTTTCAATCTCATATGATATTGCATATTTTCCCACCAAGCTTAATAATCACAGGACCTAGAAGACTATATAAATTTAGTAGTTACACTAGATTTTCTCCTAAAAATTGCCTGCCCAGAAATAGCATGCCCTGACTGGTGAACTTCTGCTTCCTTTTAACATTTATGCTTGGTTTTAATCAGACAAGAACTACAATACTTATTGGATTTCCCCTCTGACTATCTCATTGCTGGACCTTGACGTGGCGATTCCCCCTTCCTCTGAATGACCTCTGAATTCCTTAGACTATTTATATAAATTTTATGCTTGCCAGGGGTGTTTCCCCCTTGTCTTCAGCCACAGGATTCTATGGGTTCCTTGAGGACGGGGCACATACATCTGCATAGCCCAGGATCTGGTGGAGAGGAAGAGCTCAGTAATCTGTGCTGAATACACACAGGCATCTGATATTACAGAGAAGCAGGTCAGGGAGGATGCGACAGGAGAGACGGTCTATTCCCACCTTTATGCTTTATAGATGAGAAGACTGAAACCCAGTTGGAGATCAGTTTCCTTGGAGCTTGGATCCTTTGCTAGGCTTCTTTGCCTTTGTCACAGTGCCTAAGAATACAGGAAGAAAGAAGTGCGGCCAGGGAGGAAGGAAGGAGAGACTGATATTTATTAAGCACCAGTTTTATCTTGGTAACACCCGAGGGAGGTCTGTGTTATCCTCCCATCCTGTGAGGGATGAAATTGAGGCTCAGAAAGGTGAAGTCACTAGTCCAGGTGCACACAGTTAATAGGAAGAGGAACTAGAAACTGAAGCAAAGTCCCTGAAGCCAAGGCCAAGATCTTCATTTTAAACCATAAGTCAGTCACTGAATGATCAAGTGTGAGAATTAAACACACTGTGTACAAAGCTAGAGCAACTCATGGGGTTCCTTTTAGCAATAGTAATAACAAAATTATACGGCCCCCAGAAAGGCCCCTGATATCTCTGAGCCTCGGTTTCCTCATCAGTAATGAAGGATGGACTTGGAGTGCCGAGGTCCCTCCAGGCTCTCCAGTGCTGGGACGCAGCCTGACTCTCCCTGAATTCCTTGGCCATCCTGTGAGCCATTTAAAAATGATAGATGCTTCCAGGAGGAGCCATGTCTCTTTAACTAGAATCGTCAAGGTCAGGCCAAGAAAACTTATTTGGGGGTTTTGATGGGATCTTTCTTAATTGATTGAGGTGAAAAGTTCAGTGCTAAATTGGAGGATTGGCTTTTCTGCTCTAAGCTGGAAGAGACAGGAGTCTGACATGATTTGAGGTTGTGAGATGACAGCTCAGGTCTTAGGCGGCAGAGTCCAGCCACTCTCAGCTCCCTGGGGGAGGAGGGAGCTGCTGTGCGAAGAGTAAATATGCTGTCTTGGTCACTGAATAACCATGTCAAATTTCTGGGGTTTTCCTATATTTTATTCTGCCCACTGCCAGGAGGGTTCTCACAGTATTGCTTTAGTGCATGCGCGCGCACGCGTGTGTGTGTGTGTGTGTGTGTGTGCGTGTGTCTTTCTTTTTCTAAATATGTTTTATTATTCCATATTTAAAAACGTTTAAGTGGGGTGCAGGCCTGTAATCCCAGCTGCTTTGGAGGCTGAGGCCAGAGGATTGCAAGTTCAAAGCCAGCCTCAGCAAAAGTGAGGTGTTAAGCAACTCAGTGACACCCTCTCTCTAAATAAAATACAAAATAGGGCTGAGGATGTAGCTTAGTGTTGAGTGCCTCTAAGATTGACCCCCAATACCCCCCAAAACAAAAACAAAAACAAAAATTATTTAACCAACAAAATTTTTTTTGGTATCAGGAATTGAACCCTGGGACACTTAACCACTGAGCCACATTCCCAGCCCTTTTTATGTTTTTCTTTTAATTTAATTAAATTAATTAATTTATTTTTCAGACAGGATCTTACCAAGTTGCTCAAGAACTACACAAAGTTGCTGAGGCTGGCTTTGAACTTACTATCCTCCTACCTCAGCCTCCTGAGTCCCTGGGATCACAGGTGTGCACCACTGCGGCTGGCCAAGAAATTTTAAGCTACCTTGCTCTTTAGAGTCTAGCTAACAGTTGTTTTGATCATTTCTGATGTCTGTGTTTTCTTTCTTGTCCTTCTTTATTTAACTAAGATTCAGCAGTAATAGCAAAGGTTACAACGTGGAGAACTTAAGATACCCAAGGATACCAGACACATTCAAATTATTGAGCATCTGGTCACTTCCGGGCACTACCCTGGACTGCAGGGGTTCAGCAGTGAACAGCAGTGTCTGTTTTTGTGGGAATGACACTGGTGTGGGGCACAGACAAGAAGTCAGGAAGCAAATCATTAATATATTTCCAGGTGATCTTGTTATATCTTCAAAACAACCTTAACCCAACAGGTACTGTAAGCTCATTTTTATATATGCAGAAATACAGAGCACAGATAAAGTGATCTGCGCAAAGTGAGATGAGAGATCTGATTTAAACTCAGCCTCTTGACCTCGAGGCTTTTTATTGCATTATATCTTTACTGAGCCTGTGATCATGAAAGGTTCAGTTTCGATGCCACCCAATGAAGCCAATAGCTCAAAGACAGAGTGACAGGAGAAGAAAGAGTTTGAATGGCAGTAGGCCAGCAGGTGGAAGATGTGGGGCTGTCACCAAATCCCATCTTGCCAGGAGTTTCAGATACAAAAATGTATTTGGGTTTTCCAGGGAATCTAATTTTAGCCACAGCCAGGTGGGCACTAATTCTTGCAGTAATTTATTCTTTTGACGTGGTTTCGGTGTTGTACACGAGTCACCAGGAGTCTCAGGAGTTTCTAGTTCCTGTAAACCTGAAGAAAGATCACTGATTAGGAGGTTGTATGACCGGTATTATTCTTTGATGTTTTCCTTATTTTTCTTTTCAGGCAAGGCTGACTTTATTGGTTAATTATTTGGGGAGTGAGGTAAAACAGAAACAGTGAAAAACAGGCTTGCTAGTGCCAGGAGCTAGTTAACCCACTCATCGCCTTCAAGCCCAGAAGCAGATGAACTGGGAAGGTTTGAAGATTAAACTCCAGGGTTTTCACTTGCATGAACTGCTCACTTCTGAATAAACTTCATGCCTAAATTTTAATCTTTTCCTAATGAATGCCCGCCATATTTTGTAAACCTAGAGTCTCATAAAACCTGGAATGATTCTCACTGGGCTTTGGATTCAGAGACATTCTATTTCTTCTGAAACCAGTGGAAGAGACAGACATGAAAACAATCTCAATGCATAGAGTTCGGAGTTATAATGGAGAGATTATGGCTTAATTATGTCCCTTACCTTTACCCCAAATCACAACTTGAAACCCTAACCCTCAGTGCAACTCTATTTGGAGGTAAGGTTTTTTGAGGGCAATTAAAGTCAAATGAGGTTTTAAGGATGGGCTCTAATCCAGTAGGGTTGGTGTCATTAAAGAAAAGGAAGAGGCACTAGAGATGTAGTTCTGGAGAAGGAAGACCATGTGAGGGCACAGGAAGAAGGAGGCCATGTGCAAGCCAGGAAGAGAGTCCTCACCAGAAGCCGAATCTGTTGATCCCAGGATCATGGACTTTTAGTATCGAGAACTGTGAGAAAGATACATTTCTAAATCACTCAGACTGTGGTGGTTTGTTCTGGCCAGCCCAAGTGGACTAAAACAAGAGGAAAAATAGTAAATGATTCACAGGGAAAAGTGCTTAGAATTCTTATATTTCAAAGAATATCAAGAGGAGGCATCCTATGGACCTGGATCTTCAGACCCAGTTAATTGAGTACTCTGCTGTTTGGGAGACAGAGGCCTGGGGGATGATCTACCCACAGGTCTCATTAACAACATCATGCTTCTTAGGAGGAGGCCGGTTTTGCATCACCCATCTCCTCCCTCCTTCCCCTCCTCTGATGTTGCAGTGTCTTGGAGAGAATCATGGTCAAACTTGGTATCTACCTGACTTAAAGAAAAGAGCACTTTTATCCTGACTCAAGTCTTGGTCCTGAGCTGACTCTCGTTGTGTGTCTTTGGGTGAATCATTTTCTCTCTCTGGGCATTAGTTCTCAAAGATGAACCACTTGGGTTAAATGGTCTTTTTAATGCTAACATTCTTTGCAACAATATTTAACCAGCTTGCATAAAAAAAGTATAGAAATTAAAAATTGGGGGACGATCTCATTTCCAAGGACAATGTCTGATTCAGTCCTGAAATGACAAGTTTTAACTCCAAATCAAGTTTTAGTACCGAGACTCCACAGACTCCCATGGGAGGTAGAGGCCTTGCTCCTGACCTCCAGTCCAGTATTCATTGACTCTCTGTATGTAATTGTGCTGAATGTCTCTTCAACCCCTGGATACCTGACATGCTTTTTTCTCCTGTCTTCCTTCCTGGTGGGATTCTATTGACTTCCAAATTCAAAACAAATGCCACCTCATTGATAGTTGTTCTTCCCTTTGTTCATACCTCCACAGTTGTGTATACTAAATGCATCACAAAGGAATATGTTTCTTATCTCTCCACAGTTGACCTGATAAAAGTGGGAGTCATGCCTTATTGGTCTCAATACTTCTAGCATCTAGCACAGGTGCTTAGCTAATGACCAGGACATGAAGGAATACAACAGAAAGTGATGGGATGGATATAAACTGAGGTCCTGGAGAATATAGGTTCAAACAGAAAAGGCCTAGGAAGCCCTATTCCAAGAGGTGTGAAGAAGAGGAGGATTTTTCTCTCATCTGGTTTGTTCTTGGCTTCATAGGTCATCACCCTCATTAAGGACAGCTCCCCGAAGCTGCAAGCAGGAAATGCTTCAGTATCAGGCTGGATGGCCCATATTGAAGACATAATCCTTTGGCCCATGACTCACCAATGGATTCCAGAAGGCACAGTGTGGGTGGCCTTCCTCTATCAATCAATGGTTGGGCGTCTCAGCTTGTGATTGGAGCTCCTTCTTGCCACCCAAGCTTATAGGTCTTTCAGATGCAGCCTGTATGGAGACCTCTGGCCATCAGGCCTGTTCAATTTCTAACCACCCACCAGGAGACGCAGGAAGCATCCATAAAAAGTAGATTTTATGACCACTGACACCCCCTTGAGCATGGTCATTATGATCATTTAGCGTTTATGAGACACCCCTCATGCAGTGGGGTGAGGGAAAGGCGATTTGGCGGCCTCAACACAAACGGATGTTTCTGTATAACCCCCTTTGAGGTACTCCCTCCCTCAGATTATTCATTTGTAGTTACTTTTGGGAGCTGACACAGGCCAGGGCAAAAATCATTCTATGTATCCCAGATAATATGAACCCAGGCATTTCCAAGGGAACCTCACTTAACCAAAACCCAACACAGGAGAACCCTCAACTAACCAGATTTTGAGTTTGGCACTTGTGTTGAATCGTTTTCTGAGCGATATTGATGGGTAAAGTCCTTTATCCATTCTTTGTCACTTGGTAAAATATTTAGACTTCTGATTTTATGTCAGAGCCTGTGTCTGGTCTGGATATTACAGGGATTAATAAGGCAACCTGGGCCCCCAGAGAAATCAAATTTGTGGAGAAGATAGTCATGGAAACAGAAACATGTTACAGATGATGTCTGAGAGTCATGTTCATAGAAGGAGGGAGTGGTCAACTCACTCTATTGGGCAGGGCAGGTTAGGAAGGTTTTGCAGGAGGAAAGCTTCAGAAGGCATTTGAGAGATGGTGAAGATTTGAGGGATGGGGTGTGTGAGGGTGGACCTTATTGGCAGAGGGATTGGCTGAGTAAAGGTATGGGAGCCTGACATGCCATGGCCTATCCAGGGAAGCTGAGCCATGCAGAACAGGGTGGTCCCAACGGATGCAGGTAGATGAGAAAGGGCCAGACCTGGTATTTAGAAGGGGGACCATGCCTAACTCCTTTGGAAGTATCAGTTACTCTCCTTATAGTACAATTTCCTGTGGTCTGGGTGCAACTCCCTGTGGTCTGGGTGAGGCTCTGTGAAGAGCTTCCCACCTTTGGACATTCCACTCAGTCCTTTGCATGGGATTGTCCTCTGTCCACTTTTCAATGCCAGTTTTCTTCAGGTCCCCTCCACTTTTCCCATGCTAGACCCCCTCTCGGAGGAATTTTTCCACTATGGCGATTTGTGAAATGTATCTCTTCCAGATGAGATCTGAACTGAACTTGGACCAGATATGCACGTGGACCCAATGCTTCATGGATGTGGCTACCTGATAGACAGCCATCTGCTCCCTAAACTTTTGTTTATTCTGTTTCCTATGCTTATGAAAAGCATCCATCACCAGGCACTTCCTGTATCCTTAAACCTGAAGTTATCCTAGACTCCTCACTTTTCTCCTAAGTCACATCTAGTCCAACAACCATTTATTCATTTATTATATTTCTATTCCCTCCCTCCTTCCCTCCTTCCCTTCTTTATTCCCTTCCTTCTTTCCTTTCTTCTTTCCAGGACTTTGGCTAGCAGTGGATGATGTAGAGATGAATAAAATAGGGTCTTGGCCCTTGAGGTGTTCATGGTCAAATGAGAGGACTCGTGAATGGGTGACTGTCACTCTGGATGCACAGTGCAGGGATAGAGGGCTGTGGGATCATTGAGAAGGCACTGAAGCCAGTGGGTTGGGCTGGGGTGGGGCGAGGGAGGTTGGGCAAAGTTTCCTTGGGGAGGTGCTGCCAGAACTGAGCCTGCAACATTGAGTAGGAGTCTGGCAGAGGAGATGGTAGGGGAAGAGTTGGGGCTTACCAAGGAGCGGGTGTGCTGCAGTCAGAGCAGTGGACTGACTTGATCAAGTTAAGAGTGCAGGAAGTCATGCCAACAGGTAGAGTAGGTGTGCAGGTGGAGGGTAGGTAGCTGCCGTAAGAAGGCAGAGAGACGAGGAGGTGTGCCCCAGCCAGGCGCTCCAGGCATAGAGAGGAAGTGATACCTGGAAACATTTCTCAAGTCCTCAGCTGCCTTTGCTCACATTTGCATATGGGGATGACTGACATGGATGAAGCTACTGAGTGTTTTCTAGTTGAATGCAAAGCAGATATCAGCGTTGTTTGTTGAGATCAGAAAGTGAAACAGGCTTGGGAATGAGTACGTGCCTTCAATTTCAGATCAGTTTTGAGATAACATACTCCAAAATGCATTGCAAACATAAAAGGATAAAAGGGTTTTTTTGTTGTTGTTGTTGTTTGTTTGTTTTTTGTTTGTTTCCTTCACAGGGCATAGAGCGATCACTCCTGGATCCAACCCATGCTACCTTTGAAGTGGAGCCAGGGTCCTAGGACAGAAAAGTGGACTATTTAGCAATATGGACCGTGGGATGGAAGTCAGGGCCAACAGTAGACTATTTTACCTTTGTTGACCTTCTGGCTGTGGCAGGACTTCTGCTCTCTGCCACTGCCTGTCAGGAAGGCTGGGATGTTTGAGATACCCAACAAATCCCCATCCACACCAGGAACGGGGAGGAGACTTCTGGAAGGATCTCTCTGCTTCCTTCCCCTCCCCCTCCACGTGCTTCTCATTAAAGGGCTGATGGAAGGGGCTGCTGGGGTTGGTACATCTATCATCACCCTGTCCTCCTCCAACTCAACCTTCCAGGAAAGCTTATGGTTTTAAAGGGAAAGGGGCCTTGAAGAAGAAAGTGCAATTCTCGGGGAAAACTGGACTTTAGGGCTTGTATAGATGCTGGTTTCCTTTCTTTTTGTTTGTTTATTCTGTTTGAAAGGATAGGTGTCTTCTGTTGCCATTGGGCAGAGCAGTGTCTCTGGCTTCCCTGGAGCAAGTGAAATGGGACTGGTCTGGGGACCAAGTTGGACTCTATAGAGCCACAACCCTGAACCCCCTTGTCTGCAGGAGAATGGTAGCTGCTGTGCTTTTAGTTTTTACTGGTTGTTAGGTGGGTGTGTTTCAGTTCGTCTTTGCTCTTGATAGATTTGGTTCACAGCCAGCCGGGCTGACCACTCAGCAGTTTGGACAGGCACCATCCTGTTTACCAAGCCACATGGACACTGGCTTACTCAGCAGGTCCTTGAAACCCACATCTTGTAGGATGCCTTCTAACTGGTCATTTTTCCTGTGTATTCCAACAATAGGCTGCCTTCTTCCCTTTGATAAGTATTCTATCATTCATGACTGAAATCAGGGATGGGTTGGTGGAGATTCTGGAATGTTCTGGAACACTTCCTTTAGGGTCATAACCACTGAGACATAATTTTTGACTAATCAACTCTTGTGATATAGCATGGGCAAGGTAACAGAACATAAATAGCAAAGGAAACCAAGATTAATGTGGAAATGTCTTGAGATATCAGCATAGGAAATTGTGAAGGAGCCAAAGGGGCTCCTTGGAGAATGAGCTGGACGTCAGGAAAGATAAGTTCATGGTGGAGTGGAAAGGGTCTCTGGTGTTGATTGCCTGACATGAACACAGTCTGTCACTTACTGGCTATGGGATTAGCAGTGGGAGGCAGGTCATCCTCCCACTGTGAATCTCAATTTCCCCAGTTCAAAAGCGGGATAGTGTGACCCACATCCTTGTGAACTTGGGAGAGAAGGCATGAGGGTTTAATGTAGAGCCTGGCATTTGAGATCTCAATGCATGGTAGCTAATAATAGAAACTGCATGCTCACAGAGGCATTATTTTAAGTGATTTAACTCATGAGGTCAGTATGATCTGAAAACTCACTTTTCAGTTGAGGAAACAGATTTGGAGTGTTTCAGCAAATGCCCAAGTTACACACCTACTAAGTATTAGAGCTGAGATTCAGACTTAGGTAATAATCGTATAGTTTCAATTCATACTATGTAATTAGAGGCATAATTATAATTATCATTGATATTCTCTAACTGTAAAGTAATGAAAATTGGGAGCTTTTTCAACCAAGAAAAGGATAAAGACAGTAGAAAAAAAAGAGAGAGAGAGAGAGAGAAAAAAAAAAAATTCCCAGGTGATAAAATACTTATATACTGAATTTGCTTAATTAACCTTCATGTTTGGCCTGGAAAAGATGTATTATCATCTGCATTTTAGAAATAAGGAAACCAAGATGCAGAAATATTGCATGGCTAAGATCAAATCTAAGTCTTGTTGGGTCCAAAGCTCAACCTCTCTCCATCATCCTGCTGCCTTCAGGAAACCCACTCAAGATCACCATGTAGGGGCTGCATGACATGCCAGAGCCCTGTCCACAGGGATAACTCAAACCCTGGGAGAGCTCATACTGACTTGCGTCAGAGCTGCCAGGGAAGGAGGACCGCGAACAAGTTCAAAAGACACACTGGATCCAAAAGGAGTAACAAATCAGACTCCCAGAGGAAGTGAAGAGGGCAATAGGAAAAGTACTGCTGGGGTTTGATGGTCCATGAAGTGCAGAGGAAACATCAGAGAACAAGGAAAATGGACAGGAGCGCCTATATTTAAAACTGGCTCAAGGTAAGGAAGGAAGCGATGGACTTAATTTTAGAAAGCCTCAGACTCTGAGGCTCCTGAGGTATGAGACATGGAAACTTGAGTGAGGATTATTTGTCATTTATATATCATCCATCCTTTGGCTTCCAGTGGAGAAGTGGGGGCATATGCATCTTGAAGGCATTCCCTAGCAGAACTGAGAAAGGTTGAGCTTTGAAGTTAAATAGATCTAGGGTTGAGCTGAATCTGATCAAGTGACTTATTTCAACAGTCCTTTATTCCCTTCTCTATGAAATGGGACAATATCTGCCTGACAGAGCTCTTCTTAATAATTAAATGTCAAAAGATGCAAAGGACCCAGTAAATTGCATGGCCCATCTAGACAGGAGGACGTGGTCATTGAATGAATCTTCATGGGGAGACGAAATGCTTACAAAGATTTTTGTTTACAAAGGGAAGTCTTCTGTGAACCATGTTGAAAGTATTGTTTGTTCACTCTAATTGCTTCAGATCAGAAAAGAGGTTCTCATGTCAGCTGTGATTGACCTTTTCTTTCTTCAGTGCCTACCACACTCTGAGGACAGGCAGAATGTTTGACCACTGTGTGATTCTGTTTGTCTACCCAAGTCCTGGCATAAAATATTGTTTCTAATTACATTATGCTCTCCGAAGTTTACATTATAGAACTTTAACATGGAACTCTCTTTTCTTCAAAATTAAGATAGCTTTACTATTTTCTGGTTCTCAAAATTGTAAGTTGGTTGAAGAAAATTTCATTAATTCACTATGATTTAAAGTCAACAGTGAGAGAGTACTCTTCCATTTGATTTCCTAGGCATAACTGTTTTTTACACATCCATGGTTCTAGACTTTTTTCTTTATTCATATAAGCACATGTTCCATTCTTTCGGTAGAATCAAAAATATTTTATGAGTTCTTTCAAGGCATAATAGCATAAGAAATACCTAAGTACTCATTATCCAGTGTAAGAGAGGACATTTCTACATCCCCCTGAAATGTTCTACGTGTCTCATTCCAATTGCGTCACCCAACCCTCCTCACCCAGCAGGCTGGTATTTTTGCTGCTCTTTCAACAATCCTTGTGGCAATTGAGATTCTTTGACTAGCAAATGGTAGACAATCCTAAGAATGTTTTTGTTTATACAATTTCAGTGTCTTGGAGTAGAACTGGTTGGCAGTGGGGGGACACAAATATGTCATCAGGAGTCTAGCTCCCTCCTTTAGGTCCCTTTCCTCCGCTCTGCATTTATCCTCAGTTTCCACAGAGTGGTAGGATGGCAGCCAACAGCTCCAGGCCTGCATTCCCTGGAGTTTTGGTTTGGATGTGAGGTGTCCCCCAAAAGCTCATGTGTGAGACAATGCAGGAAAGTTTAGAGGAGAAATGATTGGGTTATGAAAACCTTAGTCCAATCAGTGAATGAATCCCCTGATGGGATTGACTGAGTGGAAACTGAAGGCAGGTGGGGTGTGGCTGGAGGAGGTGGGTCATTGGGGCTGTGGCTTTGGGGTATTTATTTTGTGTCTGGCAATTGGAGTCTCTCTGCTGCTACTTCCTTTTTTTCCTTTTAATGGATTCTCAACTTGACTGATTTATTGAATTAAAAAGAAACAGAGGCAGAACTTTATGAAGACTTCTTTGCTGGATGTTATGAAGACAAAAAGTTAACCATGAATGTATTTATTGAATTTGTGTTACATGATTTATAGCTTATTTTAATACACGTTACTATTTCAAAACAATAGACATTCTACTAGATACCCATAATATTCCTTGTGAAATTAATGGTTCTTTGGCCTTGAAAGAGAGAGGTGGTGACAAAGAAAAATGGATAAACATATTTTAGAGATACAATCATCGGGCTTGATGGCACTTTGATTATAGGGGTACACTGTGAGGAAGTTAGTGAAGGGGACTATGGTGTCACCCTTGACAGATTGAACCTATAGTGAGGCCATGCATTGGAAGAAAGCAGCAGAAAAGCACCAGATTCAAAGAAATAGTTTATGATAAATGTTCTGCTTTGGAAATATTTAATCAAATTTAACTTCTCTACATCAAAAAAGAGAGATTAATCAAATAATTGGATTTTAAGATTTGAATCTTAGAGAAATCTTTCTGTTGTGAATACAAGTCTCGATTATAATAAATAACCTGGGAGGTAAATTAAGAAATACTGATCAGCTAAGTCTTCATTTAAAGCCCGTGTAGAGGAAGATCAGTCTGCCAAGGAGGCAGAAGAGTCAGAGAGAAGGTAGATGGAACTTCAGGAAGTGAGGGGTTTGCTTCATTATGTGAAGTGAATTAAGCTAGTCACAGAAACACAAATATCCATGATCTCTCTCCGGTGTGGAGTCTGAAAATCTTGCTCTCATAGAGAGTAGAATTGATAATTACTACAGGGTGGTGTGATTGGGGGAAGAAGGGAAGATGTTGGTTAAAGGATCTATATTTACATTCAGTTAGCAGGAATAAATTTTAGAAGAGATCTATCACCATAGAAAGGTGACTATAGTCAATGATGACATATTGTTTTCTTGAAAAACTTAAAGAGAGTGGATAAGTGCTTTCCCTACAAAAATAGCTATGTGAGGCAATGCATTTGTTATTCATCTGAATGTAATCATTCTATAGTGCCTATGTACTTCTAAACATATTACTCATGATAAAAACACACAAGGTTACTTATTGATTTTTTAAAGTTAAAAAAGAAGTAAATAAGGTAAGAGTCAAATGCTGCTTGAAGTCAAATAAAATGAAACTAAAGGTTTCCATTAAGGTTACTGAACTGGTTACATAAATTTGGATTTTTTTTAAAGAATGTGATTCAGTTTAAAATTGAGATGTAGGTCAGTAGCAGTAAGGTGAGAAGGATTCCAGCAATAGTTGGTTAGCTTTTACTTTTATATTCCATTTCATTTTATTGGGATAATCATCAATGCTCCTATCTCCCCCTGTCACCAGTAAAGAGAAAAAAAGAAGGAAGGAAGGAAGGAAAGAAGGATGGATAAAAGGAAAAAAGAAAGAAAAAAGCAAAAGAAAAAGTTATGTTGCTATAAGATTGTTAGTCTCAAGTTCTTTGGATTTTTTCCTATCTTCCTCTTCTATTCCTTCTTATGTAAAAGTAAACACTCTCAAACTCTTGCAAGAGCTAAAAATAATATGTGCACGAAAAAGCATAAAAACAATGTCTTAAGGGAATGTGATATTCCTTTAAGAGGAATTACATCAAAATAGTTGCAAGCCAACAGGAACTGTTGAGACTTATGCTGCTGATCTGTTGTTGGATGACCACATATTGGATGCCACTCATATGAGTGGCAAAATAATGCCCTAATAAAACACAACAGGCATATGTGAAATAGGCTGAGTGCGTGTGTTTAAAATATTAAATAGTAGCCAGGTGTGGTGGCGCACGCTTGTAATCCAAGCAACTTGGGAAGCTGAGTCAGGAGGATCGCGAGTTCAAAGCCAGCCTCAGCAACTTAGCAAGGCCCTAAGCAACTCAGTGAGACCCTGTCTCTAAATAAAATACAAAATAGGGCTGGGGATGTGGCTCAGTGGCCGAGTGTCGCTGAGTTCAATCCCTGGTTCCAAAAAAAAAAAAAAAAAAATTAAATAGTGAATTCTTAGCATGTTGAGGATGGTGAGTGCTACATTTAATGAAGGTATCAGATCTCTGTTTTAAATGGCTCTGCTTTGTAACATGTCACGAACAGACTGCTTCCAAACTAAGGTTTGGGATAAGAAATATAATGAAATTCAAGTGAATGGGAATCTTTGTTTTGCTTGCAGAGAAGATATCCTGCTCATTTAATATTAATAACATCAGTGCTGACTAGGAGTTCCAGAAAGGTTCAGTAGAGACAGGTTTTGGTACGACTTAGTTTCAGCATTGAATATTATAATAGGGAATGGGGTGCCAGCCTTTCTCCCAGGAGAAACCATCATCGAAATCAACACTACTCAGTGAATAGTAAGGGAATTGGTAAGTATGCTGACATGCTTCTTTATCATTCTATTAAGAACCAATATGTTTGAATAGTCAAAAAGTTCTTGTGATAGAAAATAGGAAGCAATTCAGAGAAATTAGTTGCAAAGCAACACTTTACTTTTATATCCACACTAATACCATTGTCTATTTTAAAACGTAAGTACATAAAAATGACATCTAAGATGTGGAAGAACTATATGGAAGGCTAAAAGAACATTGTGTTTTTCCCACTGTAGCTCCCAAATCTGCAATGGTGGTTACTGAATAAATACATCTCACTGAATTGTTTCCCAACACACAGAATTTTTTTAATAGGTATAAAATATTTATTTACATATAATTTTTCTTGACAAATAGCAATCACACATTTTATGGGCTTCAGTGTGATATTTTAGTACATGTATACAATGCATAATCAGATCTGGTCAACCAGTATACCAAACACTTCAAATATTTTGTTTTCAAATATTTATCATTTCTTTTCGTTGGTAACATTCAGAATCTTCTCATTTTGAAATATCTATCAGTTGTTGTGAACCATAGTTATTCTACTTTGCTATAGAACATTAGAAGTCATTTCTCCTATCCCACTGTACCTCTGTACCTGTTAATCCTTCCCTTTCTCCCACATCTTCTGAAGCTCTGGTCACCACTTTCTGCTCTCTCATCCTATGAGATCAGCATTAGCACCCACATGTAAGTCAGAATGTGTGGTATTTGTCCTTCTGTGCCAACTTTTTTTTTTTTTTCACTGCGAGAAAACTGTAATGCACATACTTGTTTACCATGTATACAAAGACTGGAAAACTCAACAATGAGCAAAGAGTACAATTAAAAAATTAACAAAACACATTTCATTGAAGAAGATAATCAAATGGCAAATAAGCATATAAAAAATCCACCATTATTTGTTGTTAGAAAATTTCACATTAAAACTATAATGGAATATATATATACATACACATACACACACACACACACAGAGGCACACACATACACAGAGACACACACACACAGACACACATATATATGCAAAATAAAAAGTGTTAACAATAAAATAAATCTGTTTCTGTGTACCATATGATAAATGAGAGAATGAACAATTGCAACTAAAGCATTCCAACAATATTCTCTCTGAACCTGACAGCAGAACTATTCAACCCATATTCTAAAATATTACACCATCAAACCTATCATTTACCCAATTTTCCATTGACCTTCATGTCAAGTGTTCTTTTTTTCAACAATATCAATAACTAATTTAAATATAAATGAACTATACATTGTAATTAAAAGGTATAAATGTTCAACATGTGTACAAAGCAAGCAATAACTTTATGCTCTATACATATGTCACACTTTAAATGTCTATACACCAACAGGTTAAAAGCAAAAGAAGGGGAAAATAAGCATGAGAAATCTGAAGTAGAGCTATTGATATAAAATAAATTTTAAGAAAAAGGATTTTCAGAGACAAAGGGGAACTTTTCATAATCATAATAAGATAACTTCTTTAAGAAAGTATAACAGTCCTAAATGTGTATCTACATAATGACAAAATTTCAAAACACATGAAGTAAAAATTAATAAAACTAAAAAGACAAATCCACAATTAATGGAGATTTTAAGCCCCCTCACTTAGCTAGAAAGAGTAATGATACAGAAGGCTTAAAAACATTATCAGCCACCTTGACCTACTTGTTAATTAAAGAGAATTACACACAAAAATGACAGGTAGAAAATTAATAAGGATAGATCATATTCTGTCATAAAATAAGTTTTGAGAAATTTTAAGTATTTTGAAATCATGCAGACTGTATTTCCTGTAGGATTTATTACATTAGAAATCCATCACCTTAAGATAAATGGAACCCCACACCCACATCTCAACTGCTTCAAAATTAAACAGCATACTTATAAATATCTCACAGATCAAAGAAGAAAGCACAAGAAAAGTAAATAAAAAGTGCTTTGAACTAAGTGATAATAAAAGCTTAAAATCTCAGAATCTCTGGGATGAAATAGTACTCAGTATTTATACATACACATTTATTATATTTATCAGTATAACTTATAACTTATAACAAAGTATTTGTATCAGAAAGAAGCTAGATTAGCAATTAGATTATTTTCAAATTAAGCAGTAGGAAGAAAAAATAAGAGTTGGAGCAGAAATGTGAAATAGAAAAAAAATGATATAGCTAAAAGTTGAAAAAATCTAACCAGTCTAATCAAGAAAAAAAAGCAACAAAAAATATTAATGGAAAGGGAACTATCAAAACAACCCTAGAGATGCTAAAAATGTATTAAGGTAATATCACCATTGTGTAATTATAATTATGCAGCTTACCGAACTTGGTCTATTTTAGAGGAGAGACACCCCTGCTTGTTTATGCAATCCATGTAAGTGACGTGTTTTCTCATCCTTTCACCTTCAGTCTGTGGATGTTTTTGCCTATGAGGTGAGTCTCTTGGAGACAGCATATTGTTGGGTCTTGTTTTTAAACCAATCTGCCAGTCTATGTCTTTTGATTGATGAGTTTAGGCCATTAATATTCAAGGTTATTATATACATACATATATATATGTACATATATAAATAAAGCAAAAATTCAAATAAAAATTAAAAATAAAAGAATACAAAACAAAACTAAAATATACTAATCAAACACCCTAGTTCACAAAAAACTAAGCCATGTGAAATAACTGGCTTCAAATATGCTAGAGATGAGAAGAAAAAAATAGGAAACTGTATAAATGTCCATGTACCATTAAGGTCACAATTAAATAG
>JAJEJO010001964.1:329868-377933 GCA_020662805.1 Glaucomys volans
TGCTGGAGTGAGAGAGGTAACCCTGCAGGTGGAGTTCCTGGAGGCAGGGGTTAGGCTTAGGTGGGCTCCAGGCTCTTTGCTGAATGGCAGTTGGTCTGGAGATTTTAAACCAGGCACCTCCAGGGCCCAGTACTTGCTGGTCCACCCTGGAGGATTTTTCCCCAGGGTTCCACTCATGTTGTCAGGGAGCCAATTCTTAGTCCCCTAGGTCACCTGCAGACCCCATGTTTTCTGGTCTCAGGTTCAGTCTAAGAAATTTCTCCTGCCCCCACCCTTTCAGGTTCCCAGACAGATGTGGCTCTCCCAGCCAGTACTGCAAGCAGTTGGATTGGGGAGAGGGGTTTCCATGACCAGTTGTCCCCTGTGTAAACCTCCCTCCATGTTTGATTTTCTCCTGGTCATTTAAGCACACTGTGTGTCATGAAGTGTGTGTTTACTGGGCCTTTATTTTGGGCCAAACTTGGGTTGCCAGGACTCGGCTTCCTCAGTTGCCAGCCTTGCGCTGCAGCTGCAAAATGGTTCCTTCCTTTGCCCTCTGCGTGCCGCCTGGAGAGATGGTGGCCTCTTCCCCACACTCTGATATTATGCAACGCATCCTTCAGGTTTGTTGGGCAATGTCCTTGTTCTCTAAGCACCCCGTAACCAGACACCTCAGACCTCCCAAAATGTGGGTTCTTTTAATTCCCTTATCCGTCTACTGTGCTCATGGAGGGACCTCTCTGGCTGGAGCTTCGGGTTCAGCTGTGGCAGTGGCTGTGCTGCTGGGGATTTTTTCCTTATTTTGTTATGTCCAATCTCCTGTGTCCCTGATCTGCTTTGAATGTCCAGTTTTAGGTTCCAGTAAAGTACCTCCACCTCTCTTTTTTGTTCACCCACTTTGTGAGCCTGTCTGCTTTCTTGGTTTCACACCACAGAACAGCCAGGAACATGACCTCCTGTATTTGGCCATCTTGGATCTCTTCTCTCTCTGCTTTCTGATCACCATGTGAGCTACTTCCTTCCACTACACTCTTCCGCCATGATGTTCTGCCACACCTTGAGCCCTGAGGAACGGAGCCGTCTGTCTATGGACTGAGCCCTCTGAAACTGTGAGCCCTCAATTAAACTTTTCCTCCTCTAAAATTGTTCTTGTTGCATCTTTTGGTCACAGCAATGAAAAAGGTGACCAAAACACCTGGGTTCACATCCAGCAGAAAAAGCAGCACATCTTTCTGGTAGCTCCAACACAAGATCTGGATTTGCTCTGATTAGATGAACCACAGTGTCATGCCAATCCTAAACACATTTAGCTTCCACCATGGCTTTGCCATCTGGAATCTATCTCACGTTCCTTTGTAGTTTCTGCCTGTATTAGGTAACAAGCCCCAGGAGATGACTACCTTTTCTATAATGTAGTCCCTGGCAGTGGGTGGCAGATAATGTCCTCTAACATTTACCCAGTGCTATGTGATGCTGGGTGCCTTACCTCAGTCAGTCTTACCAACATGTGTGCGAGGTAGGTAAGGGGCCCATTTTAGACCTGAGGAAAACAAGGGCATAGAGGAGAGAAATACCTTTGAGTTCATACAACTTGTGTATGAGGGGGGTGGCAGTGGGTATCCAGCTCTCAGTTTACTTCATTGAAAGCACCATCTTCCAGTCTAGTGCCAACACAGCCTCTCTTGCAAAACCCATGTGCTTCCCTCACAGGGCTGTTATAAGTGTAACACGAAAACAATGTCAACTGAAGCAATTCACCAACATCAGTTCATTGAACTCATTGATATGTCCTCATGTACCTCCTTCAAGCCCCAGGGGAGAGGAAGAGGACTGACTTGGTAGTTGGCCCAGTCATTCTGAAGCAAACAGATTAAGTAAGAAGTGATAAGTTATTTCCTGAACTATTTTTTTCTTTATTCTTACAAATAAATTTTTTAAAGACATCTACAATTATTCAGGATTTTGTTTTTTTTTGATACTGGAGATAGAACCCAGGCGTGCTTTATCATGACTTCCTCAGGCCTTTTTATTTTTTGAGACAAGGTTTTACTAAGATGCTGGGGCTTATGATCCTCCTGCCTCCACCTCCCGAGCTGCTGGGATTACAGGGGTGCACCACTGCACCCAGCAATTTTCAGGATTTTAAGAATAATATAAAACACTTTGAAAAAGTTTTTACTCAGGGCAAACAATGTGCTGGGGGCTGCTGCAAAGTGTAGTGAAAGGAACTAGAGTTCAGAGTGAATACATCTGGTTTCCAGTCTGCATCTGCTTGTTGCTGGACCTACTGTGTGACTTGGAGCAAGGCTCAGTCCCTTGTAGGCCTCAGTTTCTCCATTGGAGCATGGCTCAGTCTCCTTTCAGACCTTGGTTGCCCCATTTATTCAATGAGGATTTTGGATGAAGACATTTCCTATCCTGAAGTTTTATATAATTAACACAGGGTAGGAATAATTAGGAAGTGTTGGTAACCCCACACTAACCAGGTGTCATCCCTGAGGGTCTCAGGAAAAGAAGAAATTTCTTCCATTGGCTTCAAGAGCAGCCTCCTGTGGGCTGAGTAGAGCTGAGGAATGGGACCCTAGGGGCTTTCCTGCCTCTGGAATTAATGTTGGCTTGGGTTATTCCCCAGCCAAAAGCTTCGGGACTCCTGCAAGGAGCTGCTTGAAGTACATGGCCAAGATCCAGTTTCGATGTGAGGAATACAGGTTATTAGCAAGAGATTTTAATGTCCTGAAAACTGGCTTCCTGGAGTGGTGTCTCACCCCAGCCCTGCTTGCGTCCAGCAGCCTAGCTTAAGGAGGGGTCGTGCAGCTCTGCAGTACCAGGATGGGGGACTAGCGCTGGCTTGAGGGTTGCAGGGTCCAGCCAAGGCTCTGTCACTGACCTGGGTAATCACTCCCTCTCCCTGGGTCACATTGTCCTTGTTTTCAAAATAAGGCAGTCCTGGATGAGCATGGGGGCTTTTCTGCTCAGACAGAGAGCATTGGAGGAGGTGAGGCTGCAGGTGTTGGGGCCGTACTGCCTGGGTTCTGAGCCAGCCCTGCTGCTCACTGTCTTTGTTTATTCTCTACTCTGTAAAAATAGGGATACTGGTGGTACTCACTACATGGGGTTTTGAGACAAATAAAAACAATGCACTTAAAATAGTGCCTGGCAGGCAGGACGTGCCCTCCAAGCATAGAGCATAACCTGCCATGGTGTTTACGTTGTGACAGCACAACATGAAGGCTCACATGTCCCACAGCAGACAATGCCCTCTGTGCCTAAGCACGGGAGGGCAGACCTTGGGATCACAGGCCTGCTAGCCTCCAGCAGAGCATGGGGTTCCTATGACAACAAGAAGATGGCATCACGTCCAACTCTGTCTGCTGAGGACCCCACAGGAGATGTCTCTGACAGAGGAAACCTCTTTAGGGCCCAAGTCTAAGATTTTGATGTCTGGTGAGGCTGGGAAGGGGTGAGATGGTAAAAGAAAGGAAGGAAAGAGCCCATGGCTACTCTGCATACAGTGAGATGTGCTCTGGATCAGTCAGGGCCAGGTAGACATGAAGGCCTGGGTGCTTCGGTTTGAATATGGCTGGAGTATGGCCTCTATGGGTCCGTGTGTTGGACACTAGGTCCTCAGTGTGGGGACATCGGAGCCTAATGCCAGATAATTATGTCATTTGGGGCATTACAAGATTAAGGTAATTCTTGTAGGACCTTGGTTAGTTCTTGAGAGACAGTTGCTATAAAAAGAGTGAGCCTGGTCTTTTTCCAGCTTCTGGATTTCTATTTCTCCATGTGATCTCTTCCTCTTGCATAAGTTATCATAATGAATCTACCCACCAAAATGTAATGTCATCAGCGTGGCTTTGCTAAAGCCAAAGCTATACTATGTGAACTTTCAAATTCCAAAACTTTGAGCTAAATAACCCTCTTTTATTTGAAAATCACCTAGTCCTTAGGTATTTTGTCATAGCAATGGAAAATAACGTAATATACGACTATGTGGCTTCCTTGCTCCAGGACCATGGGACAAGTCTTGAATACATCTGACCTTTGCATTGCTCAATGGCAAGATAAGACCATAGTGCCCAGACCACAGGTCTGTGGAGAGTCTGAATAAAATAACACAGTGTGTGCCACCATGAGGATTTTCATTAGGTGTGAGCTGAATTTGAATCAGAGGAAAGGAGACAATAGCCTGAGATAGCCCCAGGGCCAACCCGAGGGTAGGGGGTATTGTTTTTGGAAGTTGTGTGTGTGTGTGTGTGTGCGCGCGTGTAAGGGTGTGTTACAGTGCAGGTGCACTGCTGACGATGGAACTCAGGGTCTCCTGCATGCTTGGGAAGTTCTGTACCCCGAGCTCCACCCCCTGACCTGTGACTTCTCAGACCTTGCTGAGTGACCCAGGTCTCTTGGTCCTGAGTGCGACCACCATGGTTGGAACCACATCCCCCTGCCTGGGTGTCGGCACCAGCACCCTAGCTGGTCTCTGCCTGCCGTCTCACATCGTTCATCCTCCTCCACACTGTGGTTGGAGCGTCCTTCTGAAATGGGGACGTGATGGTGTCACTGCAGCAGCTCCCACCCTCCTCAGGACGGACCTGAGCAAAGGTGTCTTCTGACTTCCCCAGGTCTGCCATGCCCCTTCTCACCCTGCTCTGCGCCCCGAGACCCTGACCTGTGTCCAGTGGGCTCTGAGCCAGCTGTGTTCAGCCAGCAAGACTCAGCAAGATGGGGCAGGCAGGGGAATGCAACGGGAGCACGCTTCCCACCTGCGTCCCCAGGTCACCGGGAGAGACTGCTCCCCTCTGGCAAGGTTCCCATCGCAGACATCGACCCCATCCCTGCCCTTCGGATGGGAATGGCCACTTTGTCAGTTTTTGACACAAAGCGTGTACTTAATAAATAGAGAATGAATGGCTTCCATTGTACAGGGTGCCATTGTACAATACTGTACTTTCCCATTCCCCCAAACCGCAGCCCTGGGAGGGAGAGTGGAGAAATTCTATCCATGCTTTATGGACAAGGACACTGAGGCATGGAGGGACTTGCCCAGGGCCACAAGGGCAATGGGACCTGAGTGCTAGACCCCTCTGGGCTCCTTGCCCAGGGCTCTGCAGTCCCCCAGCTGTCTGTGTGACTCAGCCCTGGTCCCCTCTCTTGCTCTGGGGTACGGGAGGCTCCAGAATGTAGAATCCAGCGCCCTCCATGGCCTCAGCTCTGGTCACTTTCCCTGAAAATCTCTGAGTCACCTTTGGGATTTTCCAGGCTGCATGCTCCTGGAGAGTTAAAAAAGAGTAGGATGTGTCGCAAGTTCTGAAACCAGTTGCTTGTACAAGTCCTGTGGGCCAGGCGTCTGTCTGAGCAGCGCAGGAGCCAGAGGGAGAACTCCAGGAAGCGAGCCTCAGAGGGGAAGTGAGCCTTCACTGTTTCACTGAGTGACATTAATAATTTACATAAGGTTCGTAATGACTGTGAACAGCAGCCCAGCGCCTCTGGGTGTGCCAATGTGCTCCATAACCGAGCAAGCTGCCTCTCTTCTGCTGCCTCTGTGCCTGCTGTCTGGGGCAGTGGAGAGTCTCATCCAGCTGTCAACCCAGACCCAGCTCAGTGCCTGCTACACCAAGGAAGTCCCGCCTGCCCCTGTGGAATGACTAGCTGGTAGCACAAATGGATCTGCTGTCTTCTTTAGTCCCCATGCTACTCCATTTTACCTTAAAGGAAAGTTTGGATTAGCGAGGTTAAATGCCTTAACCAAAGTGACACTCCTGGATCTGGTTCCCCCAGGAGTCCTCTTAGTTTAAAGATGAGGAGCCAAAGCTTTCAAATCAAATGGACCTAGATTCATATTCCCAATCTCCCAGCTATCTGCTGTGGTTTCCTGTAAATTACTTGACCTCTCTGAGCCTCAAGGGGCTGGACGGGTGAAATGAGTAGAGTAATAGTAAATACTTTATCCAGTTGTTATGAGGATTACTACAGCGAAGGTAAAGGGACCAGCATACTGATATAAAGAAACAGCTGCTTTCACTGGTGTTATTGTTCTTATTCTCATTGGCCTCCCTCTATCAGTTCCTCTTATAATTATGTAAAAAATAATACTATTGATCACTGAGCTACATTCCCAGTCTTTCTTATTTTTTTATTTTGAAACAAAGACTGGCTAAGTTGGTGAGGCTGGCCTCAAATTTGTGATCCTCCTGCCTCAGCCTTCTGAGTTGCTGGGATTACAGGTGTGTACCTGGCTGGTATGTTGTGTTATTGCATGTATGCCTGGCGTGCAGTGGAACAGCAACTGGTCAGTTTTCTTCCTTTCAGGGACTCAGTCTAGTAACTTCTACTCTAACTGCAGCCCCCAGGCTGAATTTTTTGCAATAAACCCTGACTTGCAGATATGGAGGGGACAGAAAAGGATGAAGCCGTGTACCTGGTGGGGCGATGACCTGGGAGTACACTTACCACAGGCAGCTGGGCAGAAGCACTCCCCTGCTTCTAGGTAGGCCCAGAGCCACTTCCCACCGACCCCCCCTTCACCACCCTGCTGGGGAGAGCTGGCCAGGCCAGGCCTCAGAGGGACTTGTCAAGGGTCTGGTGAGACTTCTCGCCCCCCCCCCACCCCCCCCCCCCCCCCCCCCCCCGCCCCAGGTGCTCTTTCTTAGTGAATGGCATTAACTCTCTTGGTGTCCATTATGTTCCCACTGCATCAGCTCAGAGGTCAGCAATGTCGTGTTTATTTGTAATCCGATATGGAGACAGGGTTCTGGGGGCCCTTGGCTGGGTCATGTCTATAAATATGGGAGACGCTTGAAAACGTTTCATGATAAAGAAGGGAAATTGAAGTCCAGAGAGACAGTGATTTACCCCCACATGACACATGGGCCAGTGCAGAGTTAGGAAGAGCCAGACCTTGGGATTCAGTGTCAGGCAGAGTGTGTGTGTGTGTGTGTGTGTGTGTGTTGGGGGGCCCACAGCTGAGTTTGGCTCCTTATTATCAAGTGATGCTAGGCAAGCACTCTAAGACCCTGACCTTGGTTTTCTTACCTGGCCAGTGGCATAGTGATACCTTCTCACAGGAGGCTAGAAGCAATAAAGACGATGGAGAGGAACCTAACACATTGCCAGGTACAGACTAAGTCCCTTCTGCCTCCCAATCCTTTCTGCAAGGAAGAGGAACTTTGGGATCACGTAGGCCTGGGTTCAAATCCTGTGAGGAGCTGAGGAAAGTGTTGGCCTCATCTCTTTTCTCACTTCTGAAGTGACAAGAGTGATCACACTGGATCTTGGAGTAATTCAGAGACATTAGATGTGACCTCAGGGTCCTTCTGGGCCACGCTGCCTCCTCCTTCACCCTTCTCCGGCCTCACTGGGCAGGGCCTGTACCCCAGGCTACAGTGACGGGGAGCAGGTGTCTGCAGGTCCTTGGCTCCTTTGTGTGCCCAGCAGTGTGACCCACTCAGGCTGCAGTGGGCAGAGCTGATGTGCTGGGGACAGGAACATCTCAGCCCTCAGGCCTCTTCAGTATGGTATACCTTGGGGGCCATCAAACCCAAAGAGGGTCACTGCAGCAGCTTGCTGAAATGGGACACTGGACACCTCCACAATACACACACTGTGGCCACCCCTGGGCGCTCCCTGATTGGGGTAAACCTTACAATATCCCCAAGACACTTAGTTTTCAAACCACTTCATATTTAATCAGTAACCGTGCTTCTTTCCAAAAGCAATTCCAGGAAAAACATTAGTTTAATTCTCGACAAGAAACAAAGCTTTCAGAAAACTTATGCACATAGCTCCAGCCTCAAGGGACAAACACAGGGCTCTGTTGGGAGTCAGAGGCAGGCCCAACCCAGGACCCTGTGGCTGAAACCATGCGCATCTGTCTGGGTCTTCAGCTGTCCTGGGGAACAGTGGGGAATTGTTCTGGGACAGAGGCGGCCCTGCATTCAAACTCCACCATGCCTTCCTCCAGCGGTGTGTCCTGCTTCAGTGGCGAGACTCCTCAGAGACTGTGTTCTCAACTGTAAAACAGGAATTGCTGTGTCGACCTGGAGGGCACCATGAGGGCTGAATCAAGCAAACCCGCGAGTTGGCTTGAGCCATATGAAATCGCCCATTTTGAAGGTCAAAGTGGTGGAGTATTGGGAATGCCCTATGCTTTCCTAGAGGATGATGTTAGGTGCCTGGCACATTTGCACTGTCCCCAAACTGCTCTGCATTTACACAGCAAACCTCCAAAATTTGTGAGTCTAGGAAGGGGGTGGGGCACTGAGGTGAGGAGTGCGTGGGAAAGATCTGATTTAGAAGATCTGTGGGACAGAGGCACCTGCACTTCCCCAGCTCCCGGTGATGTTGATGAGCTGATGCCTAGTGTCTGGTTGATCCAGGCTTTGAACCAAGAGACCGGCGGAGAGCGGGCAGTGAACAGAACGTAAATGGCAATCCCCCTCCCAAACCCTGTCTGGTGTTCTTTTGGGCCAGAGGATGGCAGGATTAGCTTGGTGAGCACGTCTGTGGGTTGGGAGCAGAGAAAGAGAGACAGTCTTGGAATTTGAGAATCCCTCCCGACTGCATTTACAACCTCATCCTAAAGGGGAGGCAATATGGAATGAATTCTTAAAAAATCATGTTATGTGCTTATGAAAATATACCAGTGGGAATTTCCCCTTTATGTATAAGTAAAAAGAACCAGCTACAGGTGATTTTGGATTTATCCAAAGATAGATGAGTGAAAGGAAGTCTAGCAGATTAGAGGAAGGAGAACAGGAGCAGGGAGGGAGGACGGGAGGGGAAGAGGGGGAATTGAATTTCAAGCACGCACGATTTCCTCAGCGACTCTGCATAACTATCATGCTCTGATAAAAATTTTTAAAAAGAATCCCAAACCTAAACGACCTCATCCTAATATTTGAGGCCTCTCTTCTCTGTTGACTCACCTGTCTTTGCATCATTTTGAGGAAGGTGTTGGGCCAGCATATGTTAAAATCTCAGTAGCTGCCTCTGGTATTCCCATATCTGGGACACAGATTTAGTGATTTCAAATTGTTCTTAAATTTGGAGTAAGAGGAATGGGCAGGTGGAGAAATGTAATGTCCGGCTTGAAAGCATGTTGCAAGTTCCTGACCTGGTGTGTGCACATCTCAGGTGAGACAGGACCTCCCAACATCATGCAACCTGAGTTGGGGCAGAGGGGGATCTTGAACTCAGGCCCTTGGGGCTAAAACTTTGCCCTCCTGGAGTCTGTAACTAACCTTACCTTCGTCTCCTTTTTGCTGCTCTGATGGGCCAAATGCTGGTCATCAGAGTGTACCTCGCTGACTTCCCTCAACTGCTTCTTCCTATTGCAATCCATACTGTGCACACTACTGCCAGGCAAAGCAGTCCTATTAATTTCTCTATTCACTCAATAAATATAAATCAGTTCCACTGATGATACAGCGATGAGCAAATTAGGCATAATTCTTACCCACATGAATTTTACAGCCTTCATGTTTTCAATATGTATAATTATAAGAGCTCTGAGGGAAACACTTTTGAAGAATGCATATGGGGAAGCCTGCTCTAGTTGAGGCTAGGTAAAAGCTTCCTGTTCCTTATGTTAGGATGGCGTGTTTATTTGTGTTTTTTTTTTTTTCATTACCACAACAAAATACCAGAGGCAAGATAACTTTATAGATAAAAAGTTTCACTTAGCTCACAGATGAAAGTCTAAGTTGGGTGGTGAGGGGTCACTGGTTTGGCCTTTGGTGAGTGCCTAGCAATGATGGTGTCACAATGGTGGGAGCATGTGTGATGGAGTAACCCCATCACAAGGTAGGGTGCCACATTCTCTTCTGAGAGCACATTCCCAATGACCAAGCCTTCAGCATATGAGCCTTGGGTAGCATACTCAAAGGCATCCCAATCATAATACCTGGGGACCTGGCGGTGACTCCAGACTCTAAAAACCTGGCACATTTTTACTGGAACCAAACTAGTTCCAGGCACCATGCTGGTCTCTGCAGCTTAGCTACAGATCCAGAAGAAAGGACCAGGAGTCAGAATTAGCACAACACTCCAGCAGAACTGCTGTGGGCAAAAGGCCTGCTCCTCACAGGGTTTGGTGGGGGGTCCTCACACTTCCTGTGGGAAGGCAGATGTAGGATCCCCACTTGACAAGCAGGAAGTTGAGCTCAGAAACTCTGCTCGAGTCGCTTGATCTCGAGTTCTGTTCCCACATCTGCACAGCAGAGACAAGAAGATCTTGCTCCTCAAAGAGACCGTTGTGAGAATCCACTGAAGGAACACGCAGAAGTGCTGAGCTATGTTTTACTTTACAGTGTCTGAGGAATATTCCCTCATTTCTTCTGGGAAATTTGCTCTCTGTAACTTAGACACGAGGCAGCCTGGGCAGGCTTGAGCCAGGTGTGTGACTCCTAGTCTGGGGCCCCAGCTCCCACTGTACTCAGGATAAACTGTGGAAAATTCTAGAAGACCTTAACTTTGTGCTTTGAATTTGACTTTCATTTGGGGGATACCGGGGATCCATGGTGCTCTTTGAGAAGGGAGTCATGTGACACAGGATCTCTCAGGTGATAAATGACCAAGAAAAACATGGCAGTTGAGGAAGGGATGAGAATTAGAGGTGAAAGTCCATTTTGGTTATTCTGTGAGTTCCCGTTTGGAGGGATCCTCAACTCCTGACCAGGGCAGCTGGGAGAGGACAGGGAAGGACAGAAAGGAGAGTGTTCATTTCTTCCTTGAAGCACTTCAGGGCTGCCTGTGTAATCTGAGGCTGGTTCTGATTGAGTGTATGCGGCCCACCAGCTGAGCCCCCAGCACTGCCTCATTGGTTGGCCATTGTCCTGTTCTGCCCTTTGAAGAGGGTGATGGCTTCAGACACCAAGATGATGTTGCTGCCATTCAGAGTCAAGGTGGCCTTCCCTCTGCCCTCAGAAATACTAGTAGTTGCTTCTCATGCTAGGTGCTCTCCAGATATCATCTCTAGTTCCCTCAGCAACCTAAAGAATGGATAATATTATTTGAATTTTGCAAGTAAGGAACCTGAGGCTCTGAGCCATTAAACCACTGGACCACATACCAAGAGCTCAGTTGACCACATGAAAGGAGCAAAAAGTGACCCCGGCCAGCTCCAGTGTGAGAACTCTTGCTTCCTTCCCATCCCGCATTTTATACATGCTCACCTTTTCCAGAGGAGAACACCAAGGCTCAGAAAACCAAAGTGAATTTGCTCAAGATCACATATCGCGTGTGATAGAGAACTTAAGAGAGTGTTCTCCCTGCCTTGGGCGAGGGCCAAGGGCCTAACATACCCTGGCTTCATATCCCCTAGCAAATTCCAAGGCTGGTTTACCTGGCTTTGGAGAGTTCAGCTCCCAGTTTTGCTTTCAGGAGACCAGATCCAAAATTTTCAGCGGAGCAAAGGTAACATTGGCTGAGAGGACACCTAATCAGAATTTATGGGGTGAAGCTGCTACAAACCCCCCTCCCCCTGCACACCACCTCTGTCCATTTTTAGTGATTGATGGAAGTCTGCTCAGTGAGGACCAGGAATATTTGGCCTCATATAATTGGCATTCAAGTGAAGGGCATCAGTCAGTGGCTGCAACTGATGAAGAGACGAAACCCCAGAGACACCGGGATGACTGAGTTCAGATGGGTAAGTGCAGTCTGCCTCTCTGGAATTTTTCTTTCTGTAGGAAATTGATGGAAGATGTGTCAGGCTGAGCTTTCTGCATTCCAACCCAGAGGGTCAGCTTCCCAAACCAGTGAGTGTCCCACACCTAGAGGTGAGGTGGCTGGGGATGGGTCTCCTGACATTCTCGGTCCTGGAGATGAGGCACTGTTGGCTCTGTTAAAACCTCAGACATTCCTGGGAGATGAAAGATTCTTCCACAGGCAGCATCCTAAGCCCCTCCAACCTGCAGGCATGCACTGGCCATCGTGGCTGGCGCCCACCTACCCAACACCATGAAATACAGTGCCTGCTCTGAGGGGTAGTGGAGGGGGGATAGCAGCACTTTCATCAGACGCTCAGTTTATTTTATACCTGTGACCCCGAGTTGGAACAATAAACATAAAACTAATGGACACGGGTGGAAAGTTCTGCCATTATGTGTTTACCTAGCTACAATCTTTTCTCTCCCTTCCAACAGCCCAATGAAGGGTGCACTGTTATTATCCCCATTTTACAGAGTAGGTCACTGAGGCCCAGAAAGGTAAGTCACTTGTCCTTCTATCTCAGTTGCTGAGCAATGGAGCAAGGTCTTCTGTCCAGGACTTCTGTCTCGCTTTTATATATAATGTGACTTAGTAGAGATCAACTGTTCCCCCTCTGTCTGCCTCCATCACATATTGGACAGGTTGAATATCACGCCTCTGTTTGAACATCAAATGCATCCAGGGTTGGACGGCCATAATCTAGTGTTAAAAATGATCATGACCATCTCTGGAGCCCGTCCTATGCACCAACCCATATACCAAAGCACCTTGCCTCTGATCCTCAGATCAACCTTATGTGGATTGAATTTATAGGAAATGAGTTTTAGAGAGCATAGGAACTGGCCCAAAGACACACAACCACTAAGGAATGGAGCAGGGAATGGGATTCGGGACTCGAGTCTGCCTGACGTCAGACCCTCTGTGCTTGCCCACAGCGTCCCATTTCTCTCGTCATAGAATGGAAATCTCTAACTTCCGCACAGATGCCATCTGCCCTCTGTGCCTGCTTATTTTCATAGGTTTGCTGGCTGGCAGATGCTGGGAGGCCTCTTTGCCTTGTAAGCCTCCTCTCCTAAAGGTGCAGAATTTCTGGTCCCTCCATGTCTTCATGGCGGGACCTGCTCCCATCATCCCCCTGCTAACCTGAGGCTTGGATTGGGAGGAAGAGCAAGGACCTTGAGGCCTGAAGAAGCGGATTCTGCTCCTGTGCTGAGTTTACAGCTGTGCTTCTTCTTCTGGCTCCTGAGATCCTCACCTATTACACATGACTGCTACTTAATCCTCAGAGTTGTAAGAATACAGCCTACATGGACTGGGGATATAGCTCCAGTTGGTAGAGTGCTTGCCTTCCAAGCCCTGGGTTTAATCCCCAGCACCCCCCCCCCCAAAAAAAAAAAAAAAGCCTGGAAAAGGGAAAATAAACCATTATGAAAAAAAAAATTGCCAAAAAAATTAAGTCATAGGAAAAAAAAAAAAAAAAAAAAAAAAAGAAACACCTAGCATAGAAAATTAAGGATGGAATATTTCCCTAGTAAAAGGTGAATAAAATAGATGTCCAAAGTAGTACTTTTTAATGATAGCCCAACAAATAAAAGCTATCCACAATAAAAGGAGAAAATTGAACCAACCTAAATATCTAAAATGTGATCCTGGCTAAGTTAACAAGGATACCTCAATTAATGAAATATTATTCAGATCTTTAAGATTTTCTTGAAAAAAATTCCTATGATACAATGCCAATTAAAAAACAAAGATAAAACCAGTGTCAGTGAGAACCTGTCTCTAAATAAAATATAAAGAAGGGCTGGGGATGTGGCTCAGTGGTTAAAGTGCCCCTGGGTTCAATCTCTAGTACAAAAAAAAAAAAAAATTCTCCCAAAATCCCAAACCAAACAAATAACAAAAACAAAGATAGAAAACTTTATGTCTAGTATGATCTCCACTTCACAAGGAGTCAGACTGGAGTAAAACATGCTGACGCTAATAACGATTATCTTAAATGGTAGGCTTATGTATTGTGCGTGTGCATGCACACATATACACATATTCAACTTCTTTGCATTTTTCTATTTTCTAAATTTTCTTCAATGAGCATGAATCTTTTTGAAATCAATGCAAAATACAGGGCTCAAAATGGGCACAAAGAGCTCCATTTTCCCCCCCAGTGCCAAAGTGCCATTTCAGCGTCTCTCCTCTGCTCACTCATCTCTTTTGGAGTCACTATCTTGATTTGACTGGGTTCAAAGAGGAAGCAAATACAATAGACTAAAGCCAGTCTTTAGGAACTGCCTGGGCCCACGCTGCAAATAGGATATGCTGATATCATCTTAAGAAAAAACAAAAAAACCCAACAACCTCTTTAACATCTGACTGAGCAAGCAGCACAGTAAGAAAATCACCTCAAAGGGCATATTCTGGACTTGTCACCTGCTCCAGGAGGGTTCGCTGTCTGGGCATGCCAGGGAAGGGCAGGGAGTCAGAGGAATGAATCTGGTCACCTGTTTTCGTGGGTGATCTGGGAACAAATGGGCTGACCCAGCACAGTTCTTTAAGTTATGCTTTCTGTGCCTGATAATCTCATAACTGATTGCCTCTAGGAAGAATGCTGGCTCCCACTTTCTGGGGAGGGCAGCAGGGGAAAGGTGAGGTAAGAGTGTTTTCTGGAGCTGCTTCCACTCACATGTTCAGAAGCTGCAGCAGGAAGCTGAGTCTTTGTGAGCAAAAGGTTGTGAAAATGGCAGGGCCTTTGCCTCCTTCCTGTCCTGTTCCCGGCAAGGCCAATGCTGGGGACTTGCATTAGAACTCTGTGAGAAGGAAGGAACACAGATCTTAGGAGGTGCATCCCTTTGTCCTTACCGAGGAGAAGGCACCAACATCTTATCAGTGTCATCAGGCAGCATTAGAAGTTTGTGCTTCTCACAGATTCCCTGGTTGCTGGGTGTCCAATATAGCTGGTAGGAAAGAGCCGGCTCTCATCTATCCCTAACTTCCTCTCTGCAGTCTCCATGCCAGTGATACTCACCTGCTCTCCAGGATCTGTGATACGCCAGGCACTGCAGAAATTTGGAAAAGACTCCATCTCTTATGGGCTAAATGGTGTCCCCCAAATACATATGTTGAAGTTCTGGTCGCCAGTATTACCAAATATGATTGTGGTTGAAAATAGGACCTTTAAAGAGATAACTAGGTTAATATGGGGACGTAAGGGTGGACCCTAATCCAGCATGACCAGTGTCTTTGCAAGAGGAGGAGATGGGACACAGGGAAGAGTGGATGAAGACAGAGGGAGAGGACAGCCATCTGCAAGCCCAAGAGAGAGGCCTCATAAGAAGCCCACCCTGCTGACACCTGGCTCTCTAGCCTCCAACATTGTGAGAAAAGACACACCTGCCATTTAAGTCAGCCAGTGAGTGGCGCTTTGCTACGGCAGCCCTAACAAACTCCTGTGTGGTTCCAACCTTATTCCTGCCTGTAGGGAGCACTGCCCCAAGGGACCAATGAGGAAACTTAGGCTAGAATTAATTTCTCACTGACTCCAAAATCTGGGCTCCTTCTTTGCTCTTGAAAGAAATGGGACCATTTGTGTGAAAGTGCCTTGCAAACTATGAATTCTTGTTGAATGAACGCAACATCACTAAGCATTCTTTACTGTTTGCTATGGAAGACGGCGGTCCTTTAATAGGAGATTCTAGCCTCTCAATTCTAGCTGGTCCTCCAGAGGGACATTTCCTGGGATCGCTTTGATCTTTGATTCTAGGAGCCTGTCTTCAGGCTGGAGAAGGATCTTTCCAATCCACCTAAGGGTTGTTGGCCATTGCGAGGCAGCAGCGTGGAGCCTGGACCGTTCCCGTCCACTTGCCAGGAGCGAAAGGGCAACCTGGAGTGGAGCACAACGTTTCTCTGTACTTTAAATTTGACCTTCACACCTTCTGGATTGCTTTGGTAACTTTTTTTTCAGCATTGGGAGTTGAACCCAGGGGCACTCTACTACTGAGTTATATCCCCAGTCCATTTTATTATTTATTTTTGTTATTTATTTGTATTATTTGTTTATCTATTCTTTGGTATCAGGGATTGAATCCATAGGTTCTTTACCACGGAGCTACATCCCCAGCCCATTTTATTTTTTATTTCAACATAGGGCCTTGCTAAATTGCTGAGGCTGGTCTCTAACTTTCAACCTTCCTGCCTCATCCTCCTGCGTAGCAGGGATAGCGGGCATGCGCCACTGTGCCCAGCTGTTTTGCTAAATTCTGTATCAAGCACTTTGTGGACATTTTAGTGAGTTACGCTGTTTTCCTATAGGCAACCGAACCCAATCGATGTTACCAATTCTAACATACTTTTAGTTTTCCTACCCTCTTTTTTGCCTCCTAAATGGTGATTTATCTCTTAGATTTTTCTCTGCTGTCACTTCCTCTGGGTGGACTTCTCAGCCTGGACCAGTTTCCCCTGTTGTTGGCTGTATTAACTCCTTAAAAGATACATTCCCTCCACCAACCTAGATGCCCTTCAATAGATGAATGGGAAACTATGGTATATATACACAATGGAATATTACTCAGCTTTAAAGAAGAATAAAAATATGGCATTTGCAGGTAAATGGATGTAGTTGGAGAATATCAGGCTAAGCAAGATAAGCCAATCCTCAAAAGCCAAAGGCCAAATGTTTTCTCTGATATGTGGATGCTGACCCATAAAGGGTAAGGGCATGGGAAGAATGGAGGAACTTTGGATTGGGTAGAGGGGAGAGAGGGGAGGGGAGGGGGCCTGGGGGTGGGAAAGATGGTGGAAGGATTCGGTCATCGTTACCGTATGTACATGTATGATTGCATGAATGGTATGACTCTATAGTGTGTACAGCCAGAGAAATGAAAAGGTGTGCTCTATTTGTGTACAATGAATCGAAATGCATTCTGCTGTCATGTATACCTAATCAGAACAAATTTTTAAAAAAGATACATTCCTTCCCGAGCCTTGGACACTGCCTGGTACACAGTGGACTCTCAACAATAGTGCTGCATAAATTAACGTGACCTTTCTTGTGCTGCCCTATGCATAGCATTTAGCATAATTTTTAGTTATACAGTTGGTTAATGTCTGTATCCCTGTCCTTGGCCAATAGTCTGTAACTCCATGAAGACAAGAACTTTGTTTTTCTCATCATTCCATTCTCAGCACTTAGTAGTACCCTGCATATAGCAGGCACTTTAAAAATATTCGTTGAGCAAAATTAAGTGAAGAACACAGAGAAACCAGAGTTTTGATTCATCCTAAAGGCATGGCGGCGGAATGAATGTCCAGGCCTTAGGAGCTCACTCTACACCGTTCATTGCTTTATGCATTCAGCAAATGCGCACCTGTCAGGCTGCTCTTCTGTGAGGCAATGCATTTACAAAATTGTGAAGAGATTGTCTTGGCCTCCACCTGGTCACAGTCTGGTGGGGACGTCAGGCATTGAAAGTGGTAGCAAGAACTCAGTGTGCTCAGTGCTGTGATTAGAGGCAGGAACTCTGCTCTATGCAGTGCATAGCAGGGTGCTATCAATCCCTGCCCCCCAGGGTCAGGGAGGACAGGGAGGGGATTTGGGGGGTCACTGCTGAAATCCGGGTAGGTGTACTTGAGGGGAAAGGAGGGAAAAGGTAGGTGAGGAGGAGACCTGGATGAACGTGCTCCCTGGGGAAGAGCTCTGAACGTGGAGTTCTGTTGTGGGAGAAGGGCAGAGGAGCTGGGGGGTGAGGCTGGGAAGGTGGGGTGGGCCTCATCAGAGAGCAGAGACTCTCTGCAGACCTTTGTGACAGGAGGGGAGAGCAGACTGTCATTCTTATCAAGCTGGGGCTCAGCTTTTGTCCCCAGCCCTGGGGGCCCAGCTCCTTTGATCCCCAGCAAGGCCATTGTTTCCCCAGCAGTGGCCTCTTTGCTCCAAGGGGGAAAATGTGGTCTTTGTTCTCCTGAGACTTTTTATCCAAGTCTTTCCCTGGTGGGGACAAGCTGGGAGGGGCTGCCTGGAGGATACAGGCCCTGGCAGCTGAGGGACAAGGGCAGCCCCTGTCCCCTTTCCTCTGCCTTGTGTGGGTTGCACAAAGCTCAGAATGCCCTTGCTCAGTGCAAATCAGGCTGTGTTGGGGGTGGAGAGGGAACTATGGGAAAACAGTTTCAGCTTCTTTATTTTGGAAAAATGGTCTTTGTTAATGTTTCCAGCCTGCTCATAATATAAATCAAACGAAGCAAGACCCAGTGAAAACCTGGATTCAAACTTAGCTCAGTCACTTGCTGTCCATGTCACCTTGGGGAAGACATCCCACCTCTCAGAATCTTGCCCCAGGTGACACAGTTCATAAAAGAACCTTCTGTGCAAAATACAGAAAGTGATATTAGCTTTACAAGGTTGCCTTGAGGTTCGTTCATTGATTCATTCATTTATCATTCATCATTCTATAATTACCTATTAAGCACCTAATCTGTGTCAGGCCCTGTGATATGTGCTAAAGAAATGCTGGAGAATGAGACAGACTTGATTGTACTTTCCCATGAGGTTTACCAGGAAAGAAGGACTTTAAATGCATACTTGGGGCTAGGGATGTAGCTAAGTGGCAGAGCCCTTGCCTAGCATTCGCAAGGTCCTGGGTTTAATCCCCAGACACACAAACAAAACAACAGCAACAAACTCGCTTACATCAGTAGCAAAGCACTTGGGTAGCATGTGCAAGGCCCTGGGTGCATTCCCAGTACTGGGAAACAGACCAATTTGCATACATAAGAATTGCACGAAGAAATGCAGATTGCATGCAAGAGAACTTGGGTGAACTTGGGAGTCTTGGGTGAAGGTGGAAGGGGTCCCCAGAAAAGCAGTACTCACGCTGAGTTTTGACAGACATGCCTAAGAGAAGCTCGTCAGTGGGTTAGTTCCTGCCCCTCTGCCTTGGACCAGATCTCTCACTTGTACCTGCTGGTTTGAGTGGGGTTACGAAGCTCCCCACCTGTCTCCAGGGAACTTAGCTGAAAAGCAGGGGATGCTGGGAACCACTTCCAGGGGCCTGGAAATTGATGAAGACACATACAAGGGATGGAACACGGGCCGGCTGTGCCATTTCTGTGTGTCTTGATGAGAAGTGCTGGGTGTGCTACCCGGAGCTGAACTCTTGGCCCAGCTACCAGGCTGGAGAAGGGGGAGTTCTCTGCACAGACTTCAGAGGCTTTGGAAAAAGGGAGAACAAATGGGCTTGTAACCTGATCGAGGCCACCAGGGGGGCTGCCAGAGCTGAGAGGGTGAAGAATAGCTTTGCAGTGTCCTGCGGAGGAGGAGGCCTCTTCCCTCCAGGAGGGAGGTGCAGAGCAGAGCGGCTCCCAGAACATTCACAGACCCAGACAGGTGGGCAGTGCTGCCCTGGGCATCCTTGGGCTGCTTTGCTCCTGCATAGTGAGCTCCTTCTGTGGACCAGGGACAATGGCAGAAGATATCAGAGTTAGCCCTTGCAGCAACCCTGTGGTGTGTGTGTTGGGTATTTTTTTACCTCCATTTTGCAAGTGAGTAAGCTAAGGCTCAGAGAAGCGAAGTGACTTGTCTGAGGCTACACAGCCAGTGAATGGTGAAGGTGGGACCCCTATCCAATCCTGCATGTCCTGAAGTCCATACTCTCTCTGCTAATTCATGCTGGCTGATCTTTTTTGGACAGTATTTCCCTCTGGATTTTCTACACATGATACAAGAAGAATCCCTTTTACGTATCATGCTTTACAAAGTACTCTTGCAAATGCCATTTCACGGGGTCTTCACAGTGCCTGCCCAGTGAGGTGAGGAGTTATTTTCCTCAGGCTAGAGGTGAGGAAATGAAGCCCAGCAAGGTGGTGAGTCCCTTAACACCACACAGAAGCAAGTCAGGGAGCCAGGGGACTTGGTGCACTTTTAACCTGAGATCCAGATGGGCTCCTCAGGTATCTGCTGATCTCTGGATCATCTCCTGATCCTTAAAAGTATAAGCCCAAGCAGGAAGAGTGTGTTTTTCTAACAAGCACAGAGCCTCCACTTTGTTTCTAACTTTTGATAAAGCCAGCAGCTAATATCTCCTTTCCTGAGGCCCTTCCTCTGCAGAAGGGATGGTTGGCCATGCGCATTTTTCACTGGGGCTCCCGCAAAGAATGTTGCGTATAATGTGAAACACGTGTGCTTATTTGCTGGAGCACCCCCACCCTGGTCCCTTTCCTGCACAGCTGGGACACCCTTTGCAGGGGCTGGAGCTGTGCATGTCCAGAGAGGTACCTGCCAGACCTGCCACCCCTGCATGCAAAGCTGGGTGCTCAGCTCCCTCTGCCTGCTCTCACACAATTTATGGTCAGAGGGAGAGAAAGGCATTCACTAGTTAATTTCAGCCATGGTAAGAGTCATCACTGGGAAGCACAGGATGCATGAGGACTCATAGCAGCAACGCTAACCTGAATGGGACTGGAAGCCAGGGTCAAGGAGGTGATATCTACACTGAGACCTGAAGGACAAGCATAGGGAAGGTGAGCCAGAACATGGCACGTTTGGGGAACTGAAATTACATGGCAGAGTTCACAGTCCAGGTGGCCTGGGCTGGGGCATCAAAGTGAGGCTAGATTTAGAACAGGTGGGGGTGGAGGGCAGAGGGGAGGCCCCTGAGAGTGGAGCTACAGGGGAAGTGGGAGGCCAGATGGCCTTTGCTGAGTGAGGTGAGAGAGTGACAGAACAGAAACCGAGGAAGGAGAGAGTGACTCTCATGGAGCAGTCCAATCTGAAGACGTCTTGAGGGTGCCAAGCAGCATAGACTAGTGGGCCGAGGAGGGCTTCTTGGCATTGCAGTGGTCAAGGATGGGCAGGACTTGGAAGGTGAAAGGAAGAAGGGAGAGCTGTGGGTGAGGAGAAATCTGGGGGGAGGGCACAGCAGCACTGAGAAAGCAGCATCCCAGGGGGCCCAGGGGCCAGTCTGGGAGCCACACAGGCACATCTGTCCTCACCAGGCAGCCAGGATCACCCTCCCCCAGGCCCTTCAAGCCCACAAACCCAGCCTCAACCCCAAAAGCCCTGGCAGGCCAGACCACCTTCCCGTTTTCCAGGGGTGGGGAACCAGTACAAGCAGTGAGTTACAGGAGGGAGGTCACAGGGCTAGGAGGCGTGATGGTTTATTCTCTGGTGAGGGTGACCTTTCCCCTACTTTAAAAGCTTTCTGCCAGCTACTTTTCCAGGGGCAAACAATGCAGTCCACTCCTTGGCAGGCACTGTGGCTTCACTCTCACCTGATTTTTTTCCAGTTAGCACATAAAAACACCATCAACACAGGAACCCACTCTTACCCTCTTTAAGCCATTTGCCCAAGTATCTCCTGGAAGCCGTGGGTTGAGGGAGGGGGGAGCGGAAGCTCCTGGAGTGTCTGGATCACCTGGGCATGTTTATGCATGATATCTCGCTTGGTCCTTGCCACCAAGGGCGGAAGCTTTGCTAAGTAAGGGCACTGACGCTCAGGGAGAAGAAGCCCCTGGTTTGAGTTCACATCCCTGTGCTAGGTGGAGCAGCTGGAATCAGATTCCAAATCTGTCTGATTGCAAACGAGCAGAATAAACAATCCCAGTTGGCAGAAAAAGCTTAGAAACCAGAACCTCTACCTGAGGCTGGTGTTCTGAGGGAAAGTGTTTCCGGAACCCGATATTCTGTTTTGTGGATTTGTACCTATTCATATGGTGAACCCCTTCCAGGGGCTTCCTAACCTCTTCTACCCACTCGCTCCTGCTCATCTTGTTGGCATCCTGATGATGTGGCTGAGGACCCCTGCTGGCGGCAGACCCTCCCCTTTCAATCTCCCACGTAGTTGTCCTTATCTTTAAGAGATTTGGGCACAATCTCTCATCACCTATGTTTTCCTGGGCATTTTGCAAGTGACTGTAAGCTTCCAGAAGCAGGGTTTTAATGCATCTCTGTGTTCTTGGTGCCTAGCGCAGCTTGACAGACACAAGGTGCCTTGGTCGGATCTGGTTGAATAAATGAAAGAATGAATCTTGTCCTCAGATTCATTTCACCAGTTGGTCTGGCTGTCTCACCTTCCATCTCAGCCCTGAGGAGATTGGGAGAGGGGACGTGCCTTGGCTAAAGTCACATAGGTGCCAGACGAAAACCAGCTAGAACAACAAAACAAGCAACAACAAACCAGCGTCCTGTGTCCACCCTGGGATGGTCACCTGCACACATCTCTTGTCCAGTGTGCGTCCATCTGCAAGGATCAGCCCTGGAGTGGCGGCAGAGTTCCAGCTGCCTGCCAAAGCCTTCTTACTGACTTAATTAATATGCCCAACTTCCTTAGCAGCAAGGTATGGCATGGTGACCAAGTTCTGACCAAGGACATAGAAAAAGTGTGGGGGAAAGTTCCTTTAGGGAAAGGACAGGGAAGAAGATGGCACTACAAGTTTTGTTTTGTTTTGTTCCTTGTGTTTAGAATATGGAATATGACACAATGATGGAGTTGCGAAAGTCATCTTGGATCACGAGGTCACCTTGAGGGTGGGTGTCTACTGAGGATAGAGGAGCAGGAAGATAGAAAGAGCTTGGATACCTAAAAACCCTGGAGCCCCTATTTTAGAAATAGGAATCCACAATGCAGTTGGAGAGAAAGGCTGGCTGAGGAGGATCCTGCAGCCCAGAGAACCACTCCTGGCTGTGGGGTTCCTGGCTCACTCATCAGCTTACCTACTGCCCAGTTCCTCCCACAGGAACAGGGCAGGCCTGGGAAATTGAGCTGAGGATGGGGTAGAGCAGTTGGTGTCTCAGGTCTCACATGAAGGTCTAAGACCTCAGGCTCACCTCAGCTCATTGCATTTTGAGGCTTGAAAGGAACTCGCAGAACCCGAAGCCTGTGTTGACAGGACGGGGTTGTCTACCCGAAAGCCGTTTCTACATTCTTTCTTATCAGAATACTGCTTTTGTTGTTCTGGGAGGAAATCCCCTCTCTCTTTCCCTGATTTGTTTAGGCACAAGGTGTGCTGTTGTTCTCCTGTCTCTGGCCCCTCACCATGAAGTAGGAGGGACACATCTGGACAAGTTTTCCTTATTCTTTTCTTGAGAGAGGCCCAAGACAAACACTTGCCTCCTGCCCATGGACATAACTGAGCCAGAGTGTAAAGTTCAGAACTGTGGGAGTCATCTTTTCACCATCAAAAATCACAGAGAATCTGGCTTGTGGCCATGACATCTTTGAAATGCTGTAATACCTGACCTGGGTCCCCTATGTCTGGACTATTTGCCATCTGACATAATAGATACTGTTATAGATGGCCCTTGCAATCTTCTTCTTGCAGCCATGAGGATCCTAACTTAAGTAGAATCTAACCTCCGACTAGGTTGGGAAAGCACCTTGCTCCAGGTAAACACTGGCAACCTAAGTTCCTTTTCTCCTATCTCGTTCTCTGATAATGAAAAAGAAATTTCATTTTTCCTGAATAATACGTGGTGTCACCTCAAGCATAAAGGGAGATTGTACATGTATTTGGGATAAATGGAGATTGTCTCAATTGTTCTTTCCATTGTCTCAGTCTGTTTGGGTTACTATAACAAAATACCTGACTACTTAGTTTATAAACAACAGAAATGTATTGCTCACAATTCTGAGCCCAGGAAGTCCAAGACCAAGGTGCTGGAAGATTTGGTGTCAGGTGAAGTCCTGATCCTCCTAACTGCTGTCCCTTGCCGAGAACTCACTTGACATAAGGAACAAACAAGCTCTTTCTGGCCTTGTTTATCAGGGCTCTCATTCATTCATGAGATTCTACCCTCATGGTCTAATCAGCTCCCAGCTGCTTCATCTGACAATACAAGGAGTAAATTTCAAAGTATGAATTTTTGGGGAACAGAAATATTCAGACCATAATACCTGTCTTTCTAGGGTTGGAGTCCAATTCTATTACTAAGAGTATAATCTTTCAGAATGACTAAAAATAACCATGCTGCAAATTTACAGCATATTTTACAGTTTGCAATGTTTGCAAAGACTTTTTACCAAAGCTCTTTCCATCATTTCATCCAATTCTCACAGCACTGTGGGGTGAACTGGGTAGAGACTATCATTCCCATTTTCTTTCTTTCTCTTTTTTGTATTGGGGATTGAATTCAGGGGTCCATAACCACTGAACCACATCCCCAGGGCCTTTTGTATTTTATTTGGAGACAGTGTCTTGCTGAGTTGCCTAGTGTCTCACTAAATTACTGAGGCTGGCTTTGACCTCATGATCTTCCTGCCTCTGCCTCCTGAGCTGCTGGAATTAGAGGTGTGTGCCACTGGCTGGGCTATTATTCCCATTTTCAAATGAGGACACTGAAGATCAGAGGGGCCTAGTGAACCATCTGAGGAAGAGCTAGACCTTGAAATTGAAGGGTGTGTGGATTAACTGCAGACCTACAGCAGAGAGTGACAACATCAGGGCTCTTCACTGTTTACCATTTCTTCCTTCCCTGATCTAGGTTAAGCCCCCACAGCCTCTGGGTGCTGTGCCAGGTGAGTATTTTTGTCCCCATTTACAGATGAAGAAGTAGAGGTTTGGGGAGGTGGCCGATATGCTTAAGGTTGCAAAGTCAATGAGTTGATTCTTCCCACAGCTCTGGATCCTTCCCTATCATAACTTTCAACATGGGTAACTGACCTCATGATGGCTTGGGCAGATAGGGCCGTCCCTGCATGAGTAATGTGTTACATGGGCAAAGAGAAGCTAAGTGACTCTTGAGGAGACTGTGCTGGAAGCAAAATTAAGGCTGCAGGCTCCTCAACTCCCTGTCCACTGTTTTTCCCCTTTCCCTTCCCATTTCCAAGTCGTAGGTGACACTGGCTTACACCACCTCTCATCACATATTCAACAAGGAATCATATTTGTTTTTGCTCCTCTTGGAAATAGGCTGATCTTATCTACTGCTGTACCCCATTGTCTGGAACAGTGTCTGGCTCAATAAATATTTGTTGGATGGATGAATGAAACTATGAATTTCAACCAAATGTTTATTGATGATCAACCACCTGGTAGATTCGGGGAATAAGTGAGAGAGGCAAGCTCAGCAGTAATAAAAACCCACTTTTTAGTTTCACTGTCCTCACTGCTCTATGTCCTCATGGGCCCAGTGGGACATCCTAGACATGGTTCAGACCTGAGCTACGCTGGGAAGTCCCATCTCCAGCCCTACCAAGTGAGGATAGAACAAGGAGTGCTGTCAAAGTAGCCTAATCGTAGTCTATTCATTCATTCTCTGTACATTCATTCATTCCACTAATTCATCCACCCATGCAAAAAACAGGCCCAGCAACTGATCATGGGGATACTGAGAGAGCTGCCTTCAAGCTGTGGTCTGGTAGTTGTGGTCAAGTTGTGGTCTAGTAGGACAAGTGATGAGCAGATAGTATGACAGTGAGATAAATGGCTGCTGTCAGAGTAAGGACAGGGAGCCAGAGGAGTAGAGAGGAGGGACACCTGATCCACCTGGAGGCCCAGTAATAGTAAGTGCATGAGGATAACTGCCATTAATTTGCAGCTTCCCATGTGTCAAGTGCTAAGCCAAGGTACTCACATCCTTAACTGACTGGTTAATTCATTCTCATAGAACCCTATGAGAAAGACATTCTCATTTTTAATTTGCAGGTGAGCCAACTGAAGTGAAAAGGTAGGGGTGTGAGTTTCCCAAGGTCACAGAGCTTATTGATGCTGGTGGTGAAGTTTGATCCTAACACCTGTTGCTCATGCTGCTTCCACTGCTATTGAGGTCACACTGGAGTTGCACTTGGAAAAACAAGGCAACCAGACAAATTGCTGCCAGCCTGTAGGTGGTGGGAGTCACAGAGTGTGGGTATGGCATGGAGATGGTCGAAGGCATTCCAATAGAAAGGAACAGCATGGGCAAGGATGCAGTGGCTGAAAACAGCAGGTGTGTCTAGGGATAAAGGAGCGGACAGCGATCCTCTTTAGCCAACTCAATGGAAAGATCATGGGACCTTCCTCTTGTAACCCATCCTTTACAACTGTGAGTGAAATAAAATTCTCTTATTTATAAATTACCCAGCCTGTGGTGTTCTGTTATAGCAGCAGAAAACAGGCTCAGACACTATTCTTAGAGAGAGGAGCCAGGTTTGAGTGTGGTCCACCCAGTGGCTGAGCAGGTAGAACTGTTGCTGCTGGGTGAGGATTTCTACTTCAGTTTCTCCCCCTCCCATCTTTCTTCTTGCTTTCTACCTACATTTACTGAGCACCCATATGTGTCTAGCTTGGTGCCATGGTAATGCATGGATGACTGCCTTAGTCCCCACCTTCAAAGTATCTGCAGCCCAGGAGGTGGGACGTGTTGATAGATACCCTAGTTAATGACCACAGAGGGTGTGTCAGTTACAGAGTGCTTTTAGTTTGATATATATTTCTAGGAAACCCTGGGTGGCCAGATGTGGGAAGCCAAGATAAATCCTGTTTCTGAGGAGTCACAGTTGAGTTAGAGAAGAAGTCACGAGACAGTCTTTGGGGCACCATGGAGTACAGAGGAAGGAGAGTCAGGGGTGCACAGACTTGACTTGACATTTGAGCCCAATCTTTACCCTAGCCAGGGACAGTCACATGATGCATGTTTTGTACACAAGCTCCTTGAGAAAATACATTTTTGATCTATTACTTCAGAGTCCTCCATGAGGATCTCTGTGTAATTCATACAACAAGTTCCATTTTCCTATTGAAGGAACTGGAGGCCCAGAAAAGAGAAGTGACTTATCCAAGGTCATATAGCTGGCAGAGCGTGGGACACACTCAAATTTTTTGAACGATGTCATTTTCAAAAGAGCCTGCAGCCTCTACAAATAGTAGGATGGAAAGAGTGACAAGTGCCATGTGCCTCTTGCATCTACTTTTAGCTCCTTCATTGGACCAAGGCCCGGAAAGCATCCCATCCTGTCGCATCTGTTCAAGGCTGGAGGTGATCTGTGGGCTAGGGCTTAATCCAGTAGGAGGATTTGGTGACATGGGATGCCTGGCCTCTCTTGGTGGGAGAGCTGGTTAATCCCCCAGCTCCTGTTGTTCCAGCTCCATCCCTTAGTCACACTGATCAGAGTAGGGCTTTGAGCCCTGTTTGGGGTCTTTGAAACATGAATGGCAGCATTACCCGGAGCTTTCCCTGTACATGCATTGGGTTCAGGGCTTCAGTGGAGACAGGGGCAACCTGCCCCATCCCAGGCAGCAAAGCATGCAAAAGTCGGTGGGGACTCTTTGAAACAGATGCAAAAAAAGGGAAGGAAAGGATGTGGGCATTGATGGAGTCAGTGTGTGTGCTAAATGCTTTACATACACTCACCACCCAGAGGACCTAATGGCTTTGCAGCAAGCTGTGAAGGTCAGTCTTGATGACATAACCACCTCCTTGTGTTTTTTCTGCTAGAATAACAATCTCCTTCAAAGAACACAGGTGAGAGCAACCTGCCCAGCCCCCTAGAATCTTATTACTCCTATTTTACACATGGAAAGAAAGTGGCCCAGAGAGGTCAAGCAAGGGCACAGAGTTGTTACTGGTACACTAAAGTTAGGTCTTGGACTCAGGATGGGTCATTGGGAGAGAAGGACACTTCTCAGGCCACTGAACTCTGAGAAGGGGGCTGGGGTTATGAGGGGGCGTGCAGCCTAATGTTTGCTGAACACAAAGTCCAGACAGGATGGGTGGGTAGGGACCAGAAGCAGCTCTAAGGATCTGGGCTCTGATAGTGGCTCACAGAGGTGCCTGCGGCTCCCACTCTCCAGAGGAGCCAGTCAGCTCTGAGCCCTGGAGGGCAAGACCACTCTTCTGGGAATGACTTCTTTCTCTCCTGAAGCTGCTTCTTTCAGAACTGTGATTGCTGCTGTCCAGTCATGGATCAGGACTGCACCAAGAAATGTTTCTCACAGCCAGGGAGACGCTTCTACATGGTTTAATGTGGTATAATTATAAGTTCCCTTGATACATTTTATTGTGTACATTGTTGTTTCAGCAAAAATTGCTTGGGTATAGAAAATTTTCTATCATTTTAAAAATGGTAATTTTTAATTTTTTTTCCAGATTCTTTATCCTTTCCCTGGGGCTGGTTCCTTCCCACATTCACACGCTTCAGTGACAAGGCACATCCTAGGGTGGCTTCCTCTTTTCCTAGATTATGCTTTGCTGGGAGAGGGAAGCCTAAATTATATGGTAGGCTTCTGGAGGCTGTGAAGCCAGAGGCAGGCCAGGTCAGCAGGGGAGGAGGAAGGGCCCCTGGAGGGGATGACATCAGTCTCCCTGGCCAGGCTGTCTCTGGCTGAGGGCTCTGGCATGCATGGTGCCTCCAGGGCTCCCTGCATGCACTGGCTTTGGAGTCCACTCAGGACTCAAGCCCTGGGCCTACCATTTGCCCACAGTGGGACATTGAATGATTTAACCTTGCCCTTCCCTGAAGTCCAGTTTGCTTCCCAAAGGGAGGTAGGAAGATTCCTGGGAGAAGCAGGTCACTGTGCTGGGGGATGTGACTCACACAATCAGTACACATGGGGATTGCTATTAAAGCACCGGTTTATCTGAAGAGTGTTGGTGGTATGTGTGTGGGGGCATCCCAGAAGCAATAATAATATTCATATTAAAACAATAAGGCTGTGTAGTAAGCAAGATAGTCAATGTTCATGAATGTTAAACCTGGACAGGGACCACTGAGACATTTAATGTCTGTCTTAGTTTGCTTTTTTTTTTTTTTTAACATACACTTTTGATGGGTTTTGTCTGTTTAAATCTATTGCAGGGGAAAATGTGACTGACAACTGTTACTCCTATAAAATGCAGATAATACCCCTGCCTGACCTGTAGTGCAATTATTACATAAGAGAATATATTTAAAATCTCTGGAGATTTGGTGATATGTTAGTAGGTACAATACCAAAGGCATGAGCCATGAAAAAAGAAGCTGGCAATTTGGATTTCATTAAAATGAAACACTTGGGCTCTGTGGAAGCTTTTATCAAGATGGATAGGCTGGGTGTGGTGACGCACGTCTGTATCCCAGCAACTGCATGGGAAACTGAGCCAGGAGGATTGTGAGCGCAAAACCAGCCTCAGAAACTTAGTGAGGACCTAAGAAACTCAGTAAGACCACGTCTCCAAATAAAGTACAAAAAAGGGACTGGGAATGTGGCTCAGCGGTTAAGCACACCTGGGTTCAATCCCCAATACCAATAAAATAAAATAAAACAAGCTATGGAGTCGGAGAAGATATCTGCAAAACCCACATCTGATAAAGAACTTATATCCAAAATATACAAGTAATATGTAAAAGCAACAATAAGAAAAATCTAATTTAAAAGGGAGTAAAAAAATCGAAACAAACACCTCCCCAAATAAGTTCTACGAAAAATAAACAATCATGAAAAAAATGGTCAACATAATTTGTTATTAGGGAATTGCAAGTTAAAATAACAATTAAATTCACTACACACCTATTAGAATGGCCCAAATCCAAAACCCTGACCATGTCAAATGCTGACAAGAACATGGAACAACAGGGACTTTCATTCCATGCTTGCGGGATGCAAGGAGATAGAGTGGCAGCTTTCCACAAAACTGACCATCGATGTAGCAGTTTTGCTCCTAGGTATTTCAACAACAGAATTGAACACTATTGTCCAAACAGAAACCTGCACACCAGTATCTACAGCAGCTTTATTTTCATAATGTCCATAAACTGAGGGACAAAAAGAATCCCACAAGGTGTCTTTCAATAAGTGAATGAATACAGATTGTGGTGCACAGGCAGAGTGGAATACAGTTTCATGGTTTTATAGAAAAGGAGCTTTCAAGTCATGAAGAGGTGTGGACGAATCTGAAATGCGTATTGTGAAGTAAGAGCAGGCAGTGTGAACAGGCCATATGCCGTAGGATGCCAGCTCTACGCCATTCTAGAAAAATGAAATTACAGGGGTAGCAAGCAGATTAGTAATTGCCGGGAATTTGGGCAGGATTGAATAGGTGAAGCACAGGGGATTTCTAGAATCCTGAATCTATGCTGTATTGAACTGTCACTGCAGATACTTCATAGATACATTTAAAACTTTGTGGCACAAAATGAATTTTAATGTATTCAGTCTTAAAAAATTTCATTTAGGAGGTCAAGGGATTCCAGGATAGGGTGCATAAGTGGCAAAACAACCTAATGATATTAGAAATGAAGTGTCTGGAGGACTAAGTAACTTTGGAAATGAATGGAGTCTATACAATTAAGGGGCTAAGGCACTACATTTAAGTACTATAGTACTTATTCTCAGGGAAACGTTTCCCCCAGGAATTTGGGTTAACAATTCTGACACCGCTGTAGAATAGGACTGGATAGATAAGCAAGAGGAGGAAGTTAGAATGAGCCATGTGATAAAGTGTTAGAGTTGGAGACAGCAGTATGAACCACATTTTAGCTTAATGTAGATGCAGGTGGTCATATATAGAAATTTTCTAGATACAAGTGTATATACAGGTTATACGCACACCTGCATTTTCTTCTCTGTCAGCTGAGAATGACATGCCTATAAGCAGCAAGCAAACGTGGTGACCAAAACTTGGTTTCTAATACCAATTTGCAAGAAAAGGGACCAGCTGTCATTGGAGAAATGGCTGAACTTATGACTGGTTTAGGAAATTTAATCATTCAGTGTAGAGCATCTCATTGTACCAGGAAGTAAGGAATTGCTCAAAAAAAGAACAAAAGATAACAAACCATGTTGGCATGATGTCAAAATGATGCAGAAAGGGTTCCCAATGGTCAACAAAACAACGAAGATAGTATGAGATTGTAACACAACACATAAAATAAATATCCATAGGTTTAAACTGATACAAATAAATAGTTGGAGAAATAAAGCCCAATTGCGAAGAATATACAAATTTCCATGCTGTAGGATTCCAAATAACTTGTGCAGTTATTCTGCTCTCAGAGTGTGGGCTGAAGTGTGGGCTGTGCATAGTAACCTCCTTCCAAAGGGTACAGTGTGAAGAGAGAGAGAGTCACCTTACAGTGGAGAAATTGGACACATATTTCCTCAGCCAGGCGATCAAGGTCAACACAAACACTGGAAAGTTACGCTGACTGAATGATTCTTGATAAAATGTGACCCCCATGGCACTTCCGTGGTGTTCCTCCCCCAAGCCTTCAACCCTAAACCCTATCCACCTAATTAAGTGACAAACATCTGACCAGACCTGATTAAGACACATCCTTCAAAATACCCGAGCAGTACTCTGTAAGTCTGCCAAGGTCATAAAAACACAAGGAGAGTTTGAGAAACTGTCGGAGGCTAGAAGGAGCCTGAATGTGGTATGTTGGACAGGATCATGGAACAGAAGGAGAACATGAGGAAAGAATTAAAGACGTCTGGAGAAAGCATGGACTTCAGCTCTTAACAGCAGATCAGTATTGGTCCCTAATTGTCACACATGCACGGTGCTCTTATGTACTGTTGGCATGGGGGAACCCTGGTGGGCAGTATCTGGGAACTCTACTACCCTTGCAGTATTCTGTGAGTCTAAAACTATTTTAAAATATAGAGTTTATTTTTAAAATGAGGTATCCTAAATATCATTTGGCAAGTAGATGATATTAGATGATGATAAGTGAAAATGAGATTGAGAAGTTTTTGTTAAGCCAATGCCATACCAGGAGAGCACTCAGAGAAAAGTCCTCCAAAACTGAAGCAAGGGCATGGGTGCTGGCTGGTGCAGGCTCAGGTGCCATCATTCGTCAAGAGACAGGGAAAGGTTATGTCTTTGTTTTCATTTCTAAGAGAAAACAGAGCAAAACAGCAATGAGTATTTATTGAGTCCTGGAAAGGTAAAGAGAACTTTATCTGTTCAAAGTGCTTCATATTATTCAATGTACCAGCACCCTGAAGGGGCAGTCACCAATCTTCCTACAGAGAGGAAACTGAGCCCCAGAGAACTTACAGGATCCATCCAGCGAGGTACACCTATCAGGGAGAGAGAAGGTAGGGAGCAGGATTTGACCTCATGGCTCCCAGCTCCAGAGCTTTCTCTGGAATTTACTTACCAGGCAACATGATGGTGCCCTGGAACCACTCAATTCCCAGAAATGTTTCTAACTCCTGGAATGTGTGGTGTGAACATTAAAAAAATGAAAAAATTTTTTACAGAAACAAAAGAACAGCGTGGTTTATTTATTTATTTTTTTGGTCTGGAATGATGTGGTACAGAAGAAAGATGGTGGATGGAGGAGATGGAGTAAGTTTCTGAGAATCAGAAGAGATCAAGGGGCACCCAAGGCAGTTAAAGCAGAGGAACAAGCTCTGGCATTCTGCAGGACAGTGCCACAACCTAATTCATAGCAACTTATTACACATTTTGTCAAGAACTAGAAGAGAGGAGTTTGTAGTCTCCAAACACAAAGAAAATGAATGTATGAGGAGACGGAAATGCTAATTACCCCGACTGATCATTACACATTGTATATAGCTATCAGATGATCGTGCTGCTCCCCGTAAATATGTATAATTAGTATGTGTCAATTAAAACAAAACAAAAAGAGGTCTTGGGAGGACTTTGACCAACAAAGTCGGGTGAGTGTCAGTCAAGTTCACTCAGATGACTGAGGGTCAGGACAGAGTGGAGGGTGGGGCGCAGTTCCTGGTGGATGCTGGATACCTATTAGTGTGAGTCCTGGTCTCCCCTTCCTGCTGCACTGCCCACTCACTCTCCACTCACACCCGGTGGCTCCCCAATCCGGCCCACTTCCTCAGGGGAAACAGGATGTCTTCCACACGCTGGAGCCGGTCTCTGGGGCTTCAGGGTGGGGAGAGGCTGTCTAATGGGTGAACACCGAGCTAGGCACCAGAGAGGAAGCAATGTTTCCGGGAGTGGAGGAAACTGCCATTTCCTCCTCCAGCAGGAAGTGGCCTTGGCTATTCTCAGCACCCCTGGCTGCGGCCTGTGTGAGCAATGGAAATCACAGCCTGGCCGTGTCTCTGGCCTGCCTCCTGCCGTTTAACAATCTCCCAGTCAAAATAAACTGGCTCCTTAGGTCTCCGGGGCATGGTTAAGGTAATAATTGAGAGAAAGAGAAGCCAGAGGCCTCACTGTAGCACAAAGGCGCCGAGAAATGTTTAAAAATGTCAGGCCGACATGGGCTGCTGTGGCCTTGTGGCAGCAGTACGGTTGGAGCCTGGTGGACACCAGCAAAACTGGAGACATGGTGATGGTTCCTCAAGTAGCCAGTTGCCACCCTGCAGGAAGCTGGAAGATTTGGATAGGAGAGAGGGTGGATACTGAAGAATGTGTAGATGAGCATTCTGCAGGATGAGTAGAAAAGAACTGGAACAGGAATCAGAGGGACCCGATGGCCATTGGGGACTTCAGCAGGGAGCTTACTTGGAAGAGGTTACGACATTGTCAACTTTGCTTTTCTCATCTCTCTGCCACCCTGTTTACCTCACAGAGATACTCTAAGTCAACTCTGATCCCCTTTTTCCTTTATCTTCTTACACCCACTGGTTGCAGAGCCTCAGAGAGTCTTTCTTTCCCTCCCTGTTCCTTTATTCCACCTACAGAAGTTTATTGAGCACCTAACTGATGTCAAGAAGCCATCACCCCGGGGATTCAGCAAAGGATGCCACAGTATACATTCAGGTAACAAACAGGTAAATGCAAATACATAAGGTCATTTTATATTATTATAAGGAGAGTGAAGTAAATAACCCTATGCTGGGCAGAACGTGGGTGTGGGGGGAGGATTACTCTAGGTGGGAGCAGGTACCCTGACCAGGAGGTCACAGGGAGGGATCCCTACCCAAGGACACTGCCTCAGCCACTTAAGGGGTGTGGGGGGTACTGTACACATGTTTAAGATTTATTGGAGACTTTGATATGACAAATGAGGCAGCCACATCCCTACTGTCATGGAGATCATGTTTTAGAGGGGGGAACAAAGAAAAGCAACGAAGTCCTTAAAAGGCACTGCAGAGAATTAAGGCAAAGTTTGGATACAGGGTAGAGTCACTGGGTGAGCAGTTGAGGAAAGGGTGGCCCCAAGGACCTAAGGCAGGAAGGGGAATATGGGTTAGATAAACAAGGAGTGAAATGTTCTGACCTGGACCTGGCTCTACCTCATGCACGGAGCACCCACTGTCACGCAGCGTGGCCCAAACCAATGGCTCGGAGGCCTTCCTGATCTACCTGTGAGACTTCCAGCCCCTTCTAGCTCCCCTTCCTGGGTGTATGTGCAGTCCTGCACCTTGGTCTTCACTGACCACTGCTGCGTGTTGGAAGCCTGGAATCAGATGCACCGCTGGGCATGGCAGGGTGACCTCCCGAGGACATACGTGACGAGCTGAAGAAGAAAACTGGTATTTTGCAAAACAATCTGTGTGCAGAGGTGGCTCCAGCAGAAGATGCAACAGGACTGGGATTGGGGGAGGCGTCTGGCTTTGGGGAAGCAGATAATATCCTGGAGAGAGACCTGGGTTCACTCATTCAAAAAAAGAAAAAAAGAAAAAGAAAAGAATTTGACAGAGTGCCTGCTACATGCTAGCAAGGGCTGGGAGTATTGGGGCCAATGAAAATCTAGCTCTTGGCCCACCACTCACTGATCTTAGAACTTAGTGGGCCTTTAATACCAAGGTAGGGCGTCTGGATGCAATTCCAAGTACACCAGGAGGCATTTGAATCACCCAGGAGACCTTCTGTAGCAAGTTATAGCAAACGTAACCCACGCTGCCTTGAGCAGTAAAGAGGGTTTATTGGTTCCTTATAACTGAGAGGTTGAAAGGTGGGGAGGCTTCAGATGTGGTGCAGTCAGGTTCCCACCCTGAGCCCCGTGATTCCCTCGGCTCCATCTTCTTCCTAGTGATTTGCCTCAAGGTCAAAAAGGGCTGCAGGCAGCACTGAGGCTGTGCTTCCTCATTCATGCTCTGGGATGAGACAGAACAACAACATTACCTCCACAACCTCAAAATTCAAGCCCGAGCACCCAGTTGATGGTCTCCCCCCATGCCCACCTCTGTGACAAAGGGCATGCAAAACCCTGTACTGAGTCCTGTGGTGGGGCCACTGCACTATGGGATTGGCTGACTTGGCTCAGCTCAGGGGAAAGACTGGTTCCTACCCAAACCATCAGATCCTGGGTGGGAGGACTGATGTTGACAAGTAGCAATAATGCCTACTACACATGAAAGATTGCTATAGCATGTTTCAGGAGCACTTTGGCTGGAGAATAGATTGGAGGAAGGAATAAGCAGAGAAGAGGAGAAGCTTCAGGAACCACCCCAGGGAGAAATATGAGTGCCAGGGCCCAGGGGGCAGGCAGTGCGAGAGAACAAAAGGAATAGATCTGAATCACATCTCTGACCTTGCTCCTGAGTGGCAATGGCAAGTCCCATAACTTCTCTGCCAATCATTTTTCAAATCTATAATAATGTTGTGCAAACCCTTAGGGTTTGGGATTAGGGAAGACACATTAAATGTGTCTACTGCAACTTAGGTCCTTAGAAAGTAGCATTATTACTGTTATCCAAACTACTTAGTGTGACCTTGAAGCTCCTTCATGTTCTGGATCACATGGCCCTAGGGTGGCAGACCTGTGATCAGCCGACGGAGTGTACCTCCCACCGCAGGCAGAAGCTTCCAGAATGGTAAACAATCATTGCACAGGCAGTCCTGTAACTTCTTTGTTTGTTCCCAGGGAATTTTGTTCTTGGTTCCATGAGTCGATGTCCACGTTTAGAGCTGCACAGGGGACAGTGTGCCATGCTTTCAGTCCACAAATATTGACGGAAGAACAAGGATTGGCCCAATGCTGTTTAATGAGTAAGAAACAAACTCACTTGCTCAAATTTCCAAGAATTTTCTCCTGAACAGAGCTGCAGTGTGATTTTTGCCCCTCCTCCCAGTCAGAGGCCTGAGCCCAGGAAAGTCCCCTGCTTATTACCCACTCCAAAATGATTTCACCCAAATCAGTGACTTCAGCATTTTCCTGAGGAATAATAATTTTTTACATTCCAAATAGTGCCTGGAGAAGCCTGCAAGGGAGGTGTGAGTTTCTGGCAGAAAGTGAGTCCCTATCCAATAGAGGGGACCTGGAAAACCTGTGTGTGAGGAGCTGGTGGGGAGCTTGATCTAGGGGGGTGGGGTTATGCTACCTCAGATTTTAGTTAGATTTCACCTGGGATGATGGGAATCCTTGAGTTTGGGAGTAAGACTGACCTGGGTTTTAAAGTTATCTCTACCATTCATTAGCTGGGAAATTGTTCATTCATTCAAAATAAGCCAGATTTGGGATTAAAAACTAAAAAATCATAAAATATTTTTCAATCTACTGATAGATGCCAAGAAGTAGATTGCAAAAGAGTGTGATACACTGAGGAAAAAGGCGAGTAGGGATTACTAAGAGCACAGAGAGAGGACTTGTGAGTGTAGTTTTGCACAGGGGGAAGCAGGGAAGAGATCATGGCCTGCTTCCTGGAGGAAGCATAGAAATATAGAACTTTCTCCACAAAAGGAAGGGAAGAAGAGATATCAGCTTGTGGAGAAGGACAGGATGACAGGGACAAGGCATTTCATGTGGAATGAAGTAGCTGCAAAGTCCTGGAGGCAAACCTCAAGTGGAGTGTGATGGGCATTGGAGGGAGGAGGCTGAGAGGTGAGCAGGGGTCAGGAAGTGAAGACCTTGAAGGCCACTTCAAAGTCTAACCTTTTCTAGAACAACAGGGAGCCATGGAAGGTTTCAGGCTGGGAAAAGGCACGGGCACCCTTATATTCCAAAGCACCTGTGGTTGTTGTTTGAGAACTGGACTGAAGGATGAGAACAAGTCAGGGAACAGGGACATGCGTAGGGAAGAGATGACAGCAGCCTGGGTGAAGGCTGTAGGGTCGCTGAGGAATGCTCATATGGAAATGAAGGATTCTCAGGATGTACTGCCTGATCTCAGAGGAAGAAGAAAATGTTAAGTGCCAAGTGCTCCTATTACTTCATTTTCTCTCTAGTAATGCCCTTGCATGGTAGGTATGAATCCCAGACATTAGCTAAGTTGTCCATGGCTAGTAAGCAGCAGGGATCAAACCAGATCTGTCTCCCCCAAAACTCCAAACTAGCAGTGTGCTGTTTCTCTCCACTAGATCATGCTGCTTTCCCAAGTCAAATACACCAAGTTATTGCTTGTCAAAATTGAATTAAGCATCATAAAACTTTTTACCAATGCTGAAGAATTTAAATGGGGTGATCAATGCTGAAAGTTGATTGGCATCTTCGGGATTACCATCAACATCCACCCCCATTCTGTCAAAACGCTCGCCATCATCCTTTCTGGGATTCTTAGCTAAGGTCAGTTTTCATTGTCACAAGGTACCGCCATCCCCACCAGGATGTTTGTGGCTCATTACCTTCTCTTCATGACCTCTTCAAGAGTTCATTTCCCCCTGGCCTGGACACTCCTTGAGGGCCCCATCTATGTCTCATCATTGTGGTAGTCCTCGTGCTTATCTGGGGATGGCATCCTCATTCAGGACTGGGTGAGGAGAGAATGAGTGCAAGATCACAGCAGTCACAGTGATAGAATCTGTTCCATTTGGCAGAATGAACAAGTGGGGCTAAGGCTTAGCTGGTGTTATTATCCCTCTCTGTCCTTCATATTCATGTGTTTGCTTGTTTCTTTGTTTATTTGTTTATGGTGCCAGAGATTGAACCCAGGGTCCAGTATAAGCTGATCATAGGCTCTACCACTGAACCACACACCCAGCCCCCACTTTGCCCTTCTTTATGCCAAATGTTGTTCCTTGTCTTGTCTTTGGGAGACTTTCAGGCTGTGACCCTTCTCCCTACAGACCCAAGGCTGCAAGGCGATGTCCCAGTGCGTGTGCTCAATGGAGTTCTCCCCTCTCCATTGTTCTCTGGGCTCTTTGGCACAAATTACATGTTCTTCCCTAGCCTGGCTTTAATCATCACAGCCTTGAGTCCTCATCAGGCCCTCTGCCCTATCTCAAACCAGTGCTTACAGGACACTCTTACCCTCAGAAGAAATGGTATAATTTTGGTAAACATGGGTCATTCCCCTCGCATAAATGTCAGATACCAAACCACCACTTAACAAGATGGACCAGAAACACAGAATGTCTGAACAAAGGCTGTTGACAACAGTATCTTTTTCTCCCCCTCTTTTGTAGTTCTGTGAAATTGCTCTCCCAAAATAATCCTAATGCTTTATTTACTTCAGCTTTGGGTTTATTTTGGGTTGAACTTTCCTGAAACTGAGTCTTAGGATGTGATTCTTATCCTGGTCACATCCTGGAGAGTTGTTTTGTGACTAGTTTGAATGGGCTCTGGCTTTTCCAGGGAAGAGGCAGGGGCCGGAGGATGTCGACTCCCGTGTGCAGGACACCCAGAGGTGACAGACCTGCAGCGTGGGTGGAAGTACTCCCAGAGGAAAGGCTGGGGGTCCTCGGCCACAACACCAAAGACAATGGCACAGCGAACCTGATTCAGACGTTATCAGTTATCCATCCTAGGGACTGATGTATTTCATAATTTCCAACATCTGAGCAATTTGTGATTATCAGGAATTCAGACACTGGATGATTAAAACGGCCAGTGCTGGGAATTTTCTCATTTCAGGAAATTTTGGTTGTGAGGCATGCTGGAAACTCACCAGCTGTCAGACACAAAGGGGAGGAAGTCCCGACAGAGGGCAGGAGTGGGACTGTGGGAATGGACCCGAAGGAGCGAACAAGGAGTTTACCTTTATGGCAGACAGCTCTGTGCTGGAATCTTCCTCCCTCCATCCTCAGGTTCATCACTGGCAAAACTGGGATGATGAGGGCTGAATTAGACAGTGCCAGGCCTGCCACGTACCAGCTCCAGATGCAAATTCCACTCCCTTTTCTCTTTTTGAGGGGCTGGAAGTCCAATCCGTGTTTATTGGGGTGAGGCAAACAGGATTTGTCTAGCCTAGGCTGGGTTTGATTTGGGGGGTTGGTGATTATTAGTGATCCATATAAGCAGAACCTGGAATTCCAGGCCATCCCAGAGAGGGGGGCAGGGCTGTCGAGGGCCAGGCAGCTCAGACAGGTGCCAAGTATTCTGGACTCAGGGTTGTATTATTCCTCACATGTGCACAGTTAAAACATTAAAGAATGTCCTTAACGAAGCAGTAAAAATAATCAAAATTATTGCCTATCAACCCTCATATGGTTGTCTTTTTAATCATTTGTGTGACAAAATAAATAAAGCGTTTTAGTTGTCTACCAAAGTACAGTGGCAGTCTTAAAGGAAATTGTTAGAGCAACTGTTTGAGTTAGAAGCTGAACTAGCCATTTTTTCTTATGAAATTTCATTTTCCATTGAAAGAATGACTTACAGCCACACTGGTTATTCAGCCTTGGGGTGGCAAATTCCCCGAGAGAGAGGTAGTGGGGATATGAAATTGCAGCAGCTGGGGCTGCTACTTCAAGGAAAACAAGTGACAATATTTGCTGCTAATCATGCCTGTGACTCTAATAGAATATCACAGATTGGGTGATGTCTGAATAATAAAGATTATTTTGCATAGTTCTAGAGACTGGGAAGTCCAGGGTCAGGGCACCAGCCGGTTCGGTGTCAGATGAGGGCTGCTCTCTGTTTCCACGATGGCACCTTCGATGCTGTGTGAAAGGTGGTAGGCTGCTACAGTTTGGTTCTTAGGTATCTCCCAAAGGCCATGTGTTATAGGTTTGGTCCCCAGCCTATGGTAAGTGCTCTTGGGAGCTGGTGGGACTTGAAGAAGATGGGGCCTGGTGGAAAGTCTTAAGGTCATGGAGGTGGGGTGGGGGGTGGGGCTTCCCCTTCTTGAGTGCCCAGCCCCTTCCTTTATCTTTCCTTCACTTTCTGACCATGAGATAATGCCACAATGTGTTGTCTCACCACAGGCACCAAACCAATGAGGACAATCGTCCATGGACTAAAATCTCTAAAACTCTCAGTCTAAACACATCTTGTCTCTACATATTGTTTATGGCAGGCAAAGATGACTAACACAAGAGCGAAAGAGGGCCCATCTAGTTTCCTCCAGTGCTTTCATACCGTCACTAGTCCTTCCTAAAGGCTGCATGTCTTGATACTGTATCACTGAGGATTGAATTCCAGCATGAATTGTGGAAAACATTCAGACCACAGCACCCAGCTTCAGATTCCAGTTTGCAGTGTGCCTTCAAGAAATCAGCACTTCTCGAGTTTTAGTGTACTATCAAAGAAGACTCCAACTCCAAGCCTGTATGAGGCCAAATAGTATCACGAATTTCAACTAAATAACAAATCACCATAGACTGAGAGCAAAAGATGTGAGACTACTTACTAATAAACAAGATATTGAAGAGATTTGTAAACATGAAATAATACCATTCTTTTCACTAATTTTTACATAGGTTAACGTGTAATTGACTTATAATTTTACTTGAAAATAAATAAATAAATGTATATAACATTTCTATATTTTAATTTTGAATATGGTAATATCACTACCTATGATCTACATAACCAAAAGCTCCTTGGAGTCCTCATTTTTAAGAGTGTAAAGAAATCTCATTTTGAATCTTGCTTCTGCCATTTACCAACTATACTATTTTGGACAAATTACATCTCTATGCTTCACTTTCTTCACTTATAAAATAGAGTTAGTTTTAACCTATCTTGTAAAGATAGGTTGTGAGGATTAAATACAAATTTATGTATATAAAGTGGTTAGAAGGGCCCTTGGCATCTAGCAAGTGCTGTATCCATATTATGACAATAATACATATTATAACGCAGCTATATTGTATGACAGTCTGTTGCTCTTCTCCCCAATAATTTGTGAGGCTTCCCAGGGCAGAGTCTGTCTGCAATTCATCTCTGAATCCTTGCCCAATGCTCAGTACCTACTAGGCAGTCATAGCTGCTGGTAGGTGAAAGAATGAGAAGCTGGGAGAAGTCAGGGAAAGTCCCAGTTGATTCCTGTTAGATAATGAAATTTATGAACGAGGACGTTCAACTCCAATGCAGTTGAGTGAGACTCTAAGTCGGGAGTTGGGGAGCTGCCAACAGGAACTGGATTGAATTTGGAGGAGGCAAGCTTGAGAGAGGAGGGTCCCAGATGTTTGTAGTAAGTTCTGATGCGGTGAACTTCCAGGATGCTTTGTCTGGTGCCTGGTGAGTAGGTGTGCGGGGCTGTGTGGACCCAGGGTGGAGACCAGCCCCATCTATTGGTGGGGTTGGGTAACAGTCTGTGTGATTCTACCCTGACATCTCTGTGGGCCACCTGGGATTAAGGAGATTGACTTAAAAAATAAAGGCTGGAGCATTAAGTATGAGTTTTTACTAATTTTTCAAACCTCCACGTCACATAATTGTAGATACATATTTCACCCCCTTGTTTTTGCGAACTGTTATTCTGAAGTATTTTTGGACATCCTCGAAGGAAAAGAAAAAGTGTTCGTCAATGTCTGCTTGGGTCAGGCACTTTATTGATGATTTCCCATTTAAACCCCACAACCACCTTGTGAGAAAAGTGTGATTTTGCACATGAGGAAACTGAGGTTTGGGGTGTAAGTGACTTCTCAATGGCCCCTTTGTTAATCAGTGGCCTACGTGGGGTTTGAACAAAAATCAGTTTAAATACCAAATCCAAACTTTTTAAAAAAGCAAATTCTGTACATAATCAATACATAATATTGTCTAAAAATGAGAAAATACTGATAAACAATTAAAAAAATAAATTTACACCTCAGAACCATAATCACATTGGTATGTCATTTCAGACTTTTTTCCATGTACATATTTGCAACCAACTTTTCTTCTTAACAGTATTATCAAAAATGTCCTTTTGTGTCTATAAATGTGTTTCTACATCATTTTAAAAGACTGTATAGAATTTCATTATATGAATATATGTTTATTTAACCAATTTTCTATTGCTAAATATTTAACTTATAACTAACTTTTCATCAATACAAACAATGTTACAATAAACAACCTTATAGCTTAATCTCTCTCTATATATTTACTTCCTTAGGGTAAATTCCTAGAAGTGGGATTGGTGATTTAAAATACATTTTGATTTTAAAGTCATTTAAATATAATACATTGTCAAATTGTTCCCCAGGAAATGTCAAAATTTTAATTCCAGCAGTGTGTGGATATTCTTGTTTCCCCATCCCCTCAATAAGTGAGTATAAAAAGATTTTGCCATTTGGATAGGCAAACATAAAATATTTGTTTTTGTAAGTCCTTACACTTTCAATTCCACCTTCTTGCCTCTTGAACCAATTTGAGCAATGCTCTGTACTATGATATGGAAAGTTTTAATATGTTAGTCATCCACAGGACAGTCTCCGTTTCCTGTCTGAGCTGGCTGAGTTAGAAGTGGCCAGGGAGCCAAATGGGAGGGAAGATATGGAACTGAGTGAGTTTGGTTAGAAAGTAAAACAAATGGATCAAGGGAGGGCTTGGGTGTTGGTGACAATTCTCATCACTGGGTGCTGATTAGAGAGGTCCAACTGCACAGGACTCACCGCCAAAGTGTGCTTGTTTCCCAGGCTTGGGGCTTAAGGGACTTCTCAATGGCTAGTCTAGGTAGAGTCCACTGTCTAGTGAAGTCCATGGCAGAAAGAAGGTGAACAGGCATCCCAGGAGGGGATGAGCAAATCCCGAGTCCCATGGCTGACCACTTGGAAGGAATCTGGGAGAGGTGGAATTTAAAATGTCAGAAAAAGTGCTCTTCTTGGGAGCTGCATGTCCTACCCAAAGACCCCAAATGGTTCAGCTGCCAAAGGCTCTCACAATTTGAGAAGTATTTTCTCCCTTGGTGAATTCTCCATAATCCTGCATACTTTTAGGCTTAGACATTTACTTTGAGTAGATGAATTTGGCAGTGTACCTGTGACTTGGGTAGCCTCAGGGTAGACTATGCTCGTGAGATTGAAGGAGGTCTCAGCAGCCAAATTGTCCACTTGCTAAATGAAACTAGCAGAAATGGAATTCTCCCATTACCATAAGCTCATACTTTCCCTGGAAGCTGACTGACCTACTGGGAAAACTAAGTCCTATGTGCAAGGCGCATGCACGGGTGTGCGTATCTGTGTGTGTATAGTAAGCATGAAATGGAAACAAGGAGAAATGGACTATGAAATATTTCATGACATCTAAATAAGACATCTCAATTATGGCACAGTAGGGACAGTCCTACCAATTTGACTGTAAATAACAATAAGTTGTTTGGCTCAATCTTCTCCGTAGACAGTGCTCCTTAGTTTGACTTTGTGAACTTTTCTTCTTAAATTAAAATGGTTGACCAACTGCTGCATGAGTGACTTGTCTTTCTTTAGAAATGCTGACATAATCATTCAAGCCAACTCAGATGTTTCTGCCTGGGAACCCATCTCTGTCCTCCAGGTGACTTTACATATCTCTGTTCGGATCCACTGATTTTAAAGCTCAGGTGACTTTAGGTACTTTACTTCCAAGTCTGTGCCTAATTTCTCCTGGTGAGATAGGAATTTAGGAACATCAAGATAGCGGAGTCAGGATATAAAAAAAGTGCTGATTGAGGCTGGAAGATGAATCATCATGTCCCTGTTTAAGGTAAGTCCTGTTACTATGACAACTCCCATCCCTTTACCTGTGGCAACTCTCCCTCATGTTCTGCATTCTAATTAGGCAATGGGAACAAATGGGGGCAAGATCTTCAATTAGGTCTGTGCAGAGAGGGTGATGAAGGACAGCTCAGAATATAATACAAGACTCACCCAGACATGGGTGCCTTGAGCCACCCCTTCGCTAAGCCGGCTCTACTGTACATTATAAGTGTTACTTTCACTTTCATTTTCAATAAATCTATGCTTTGCCTGCTACTTCTGCATGTCTTGCTCAATTCTATGTTCAGGATGCCAAGAACCTGAACTCCAACTAGACACCCCACTGTTATCATTTGGTGAGCCAGCCAGGAGGCGGTCCTGCTATGGGAGTGGGGGGTCCCCTGCTGCAATCACCTAAACCTACTTCTCTTTTCTATCAAGCTCTCTGATAGTACCATGTTCAGATTGAGGAGCAACTGATGGTCTCTGAGGAATCCCTGGGATGATCAGAAGACACCTCTGCTTGGAGTGTTTGGAACTCTACACCCAGAAAGGGTGGATACCCTGAGACTTTGCTGGACTCTCTGGTACAACTCAGCCCCCCTGCCATATTTGCACTAAGTCCTCAGGGCCCTCTGGATCTGTTTTTGTTTTTGCTTATTATTGTCTCCTCCTGGCCTCAATTTCTTTTGTCATAGACAATGACACACCTTTGGCCCATGGTTATACTCTCAGCAGGTGCAGGCTGGGCAGCTAAGATCCATTAGGGTGCCTTCCACTTGAAGAGCCCTATGACAAGATAATCCAGTGCAGTTAGATTTAGTCTGTGCTGGAATCAAGGCAAAGCTTACCATCACAGGCGCATAGTAAAACCATCCACTCACCCCAACCCTGTGGTCATCCAAAGGAAATAGCTCAGTCAAGGCCAATCATGTTGAAACCTCCCTTTCTAACTCTGCCAAGGCCATTAAACCTGACTCTATGACTCCCTCCTCTTTTTCCTTTCTTTAGTGATCCCTTACAGGCCTTTATGTACACAGGTTGCCACTTCTTTCTCTCCTGAAGGGTTCTCATACCTTCTTCTGGAGAGCAAATGCCACCTTTGCACCAATCATTTCCCCCTATCCCCAAGGGAGGTGTTGAGGTCTACTGGCTGTGGTGGGTTTCTATGCCTGAGAACATGGAGGATTATTACTGTCCCTTTTTATTATTTAGGCATGGAGGATGACTGCTGTTCCATTTATTATTTAGGTATGGTGAGGGAATGGAAACAAAGGTCAGGCTGCTGGAATGAAGCCAAGCGGTTCTTGGCTGATAAATATGGTTGGGTGCCCCTTAGCCTCTTGGGTAGGGAGGCCAAATTTCATTTGACTCATGAAAACAGTTACAAGGATCCCCAAAGTTGTGCACTTTATCCAAGAGTCCCACAAGTTATTTTTGGTCTCTGCCCTTGGTGATAGCTTGATCTTGTCCCAACATTTTAAAAGGTACCTCAAAAAGCAAACTGGCACTTACTCTCCCCAGACCTTTGGGTCAGCTTCTTACATCTCACCCCAGCCCTAAGTTTCACTGGACTCCCTCTCTTTTGCCACCAATCTTTTAATGCCTGGTCAGTCTACCAATGCATTTGTCATCTCAGTGAGTGACTCAGGAGCCAAAAGGGACTCAAGGAATTCGAGGAGGAATATGTTCTAGGGAACATTCAACCATGGCATTGATGCCAATCCTAAGGTCAGAGACAACTGGCCACTCTAAACCAGGATCCCCATGGGGACACTTAAATCAGAGATAATTCAGTTGTTTGAGGGACACTTTGATGGAATTTGGAATCGAGTCTTTATTTTTTTTTTCATCTATCACAAACTTTATTTTTTCATGACCATAGTAAAGAAAGGAGCTCTACATAGCTATTTTTAGAAAAAAAAAAAAAAAAGAGATACATGACGGAAACAGTGCCCAAGCAGCTCCAATATCAACCACCTGGATCTCTTCATATTCAGAGTCTGGATATTTGAAAAAAGATTAAACAGGTGACCCAAATTGGTTGAGACCAAGTAAGTACAGCATAAAACCCATATCATCACAATGATTCTGTGATATCCATAAATATCTTTTTGCAAACAAACAGATTCATTTGTATTCTACAGATCTGTGGTACAACTATATTTCTTTTTTTTTATTCATTGTAAACATATGGAATCAAGTCTTTAGATACTTAGGGTTTACTTCTTTTATAGACAACAATGAGAGGATCTACCTTCATACCATAGGAGACCCTTCTTGGATTATTCTGCATCACTGGGACAACTTTGATTCTGATAATCTGAAGAAGGGGATGCTTTATCTTCTATTGTAATACTACTTGGCCCCAGTATAAGTTAAGAGACTCAGTACAATGGCCCATTAAAATTAGCCCAAATTTTAATACTATCCTTCAATTGGATCTGCTTTGCAAAAGACAAGACAAATGGCAGAAATATCATACATCCAAGCCTTCATGACTTAGGACAAAAATCTTGTATCATGAAAAGACAAACATCCATCAGTGCCTAGATAAGCCTCAACTCCTACCTCAGATCCAGACATCAGATGACTCTTTACTGAGTAGCCCGTGTCTCTCAGGGAAACACCTACAACACCCTCCATACCACCCACCAGAGGAAGTAGCTCAGCAGCTCCCTCCTTCTCCAAACACACATGTAGTGGGGCCTTTGAAACACCCTCAGCTTTGCCATGGGCCTCTGTCCTGGACATTTGGTGTCTGCTACCTGGTTATCAAGGGCTACCCCAGTTCTTTTTTGGTTTCTTTCTCTGTTGAGCCTTTTCTGAACTTTTATTCTCCACCTCCGATTCCTGGTGACTAGAGGAAAAATCTTAAAAGAATTGATGGGTTTTTGGCTAAAGCACGCTCTGGTACAAACTTAAAGATTTCTTGATTGGAACTTAGATGCTGCAACCCTAAAGGCAAAAATTGAGGATTCACCCTTAGTCTTTTTGGGGAACAAAGTTCATCCACTGGTAATTAAAAGATTCTTGGTAAGGGTAACACCCTTGTAGAAATTGAAGGCCCGTGATTATGAGATTTCGGATCCTAGTTCCCATTAGGGTAGAGAGTGCTTTCTCTTCCTCTTACCTTCTCATCTTAATCTCCAGATAAACAGAACATCATGGGATCCTACTCAAGGCTCCAATTAGTGGAAACACTTACTCACATGAAGGTAAAAGATTACTTTCCATCTCTGGGTCAAGATGTCCTGTTAATGCCCTTCACCCCTTATGCTCAAAAGCACAGCTTCCCTTACACTTTAGCTGCCTGTCTGATAGCTATCCCTCTGAGCTTGGAATGTAAGCTGCATAAGAAACTGCCCCAAACCAGTTTGAGACCAGAGAAAAAAATAGAGTCATTTTTAAGTCCAAGTTGCTGTGGGACATAAATGGCTGTTTTACAAGTTTTCTTTGTCTTGAATCTTTTCCTGAGGTACACATCTCCCTGAAACTCATGGGCTCCAACATTCTTTAAATATCTGGGCTGACTCTAATCTAATCCAAAGTGTGCTCTGTTTGATATCGATGTTCCATGTACTCCTTTACTAGAATAATTCTGAGTGTAGTTCTTTTTTTCTCCTACTTGTGGGAATCTAATACCTGGTAAAAATCTATAAAATCTTTGTTTCCCGATTTTGTGTATATTTGTGCACACCTGTGTATTATATATTATGTCTACATATGTGCTTGTGTCTATATGTCATTTATATGGTACCAAAATTGGTGTATGGATAAATGAGCTCTCGTATATTAAACAAACAAAATAAGGAAGGGATCCAGATGCTTTTGAGTTCACATGACTTAAATAAAACTTAAATGAAATAGTCAATTTAAATTGGTTAAAAATTGAAGTAAAGACATCTTTAAGATTACTAACCCACTCATTTTCCTAGGTGGTCAGCCCATCAATAGAGTGTTGGTTTCTATAAAATGTTTAAAGTGTAATGTCCATTGCTTTTAGGAATTTTCTTTGGCAGGAAAAAAGTTGATGTAAAATGCTAACTAGCTTGTTTTATATTTGGTTCTCATGGGTAACCTAAAAGTTAATATTAAAAATGGGTAAACTAGATTTAACAAATGGGATGAATGTTTATAAATGTGCTTTTAGAGGAGACATCTGATTAATTTTCAAAGTTAAAATACAAAACATCAACTGCTAAATATAAATTTAAGTACTCTTTTCTTCTTCAGTTTTTTAAGATAACAAGTTTGTAAGGTCTTTTTAAACAGTTGCTTTATAACTGTGGCTCTATTTATGTTATTTATTGTTTTGTAACTGGATAAATGTAATCTCTCATCAATAAGTGATATAAAAATTTTGTCACTATTTACAATGGGATGGGAATTTAAATATATTTTTGGAAAAGTAGTAAGGAGAGCCTGATTTATTTAAAGGTTTTGACAACTTGGAACATCAAAACACTTTGCCACTTTTTTCACAAAAAGAAAGTTAAGAGTTCTCAATCTTTCTGTTTGGTTCATATTTCAGATGTAATATATTACATATGTGATTGGGTTGATAAACATGGATTTTTTTTATTTTTTATTTTTTTATTGGTTCTTTTTAATTTTACATGAGAGTAGAACCCATTTTGATATTTTATAGCAGGGAATATATCCTTTTTTTCACAATGAAGATTCACATGATTCATGTAATCTTACATATACATAGGGTAATACTGTCTGTCTCAGTCTACTATCTTTCCTTCCCCCACCCCCTCCTGTCCCATTTTCCTCTATACCATCCATACTT